>JAULKK010330928.1:0-10910 GCA_032355705.1 Rubia peregrina | reverse complement strand
CATAAATGAGGGTTAGACAACAAACTAGTAATTGACAAACTACCAGTCTTATTCAAAGATGAAATAATAGAAAAAGGAACATGTCCTAACCGACTATGCCATAGCTCAAATGAGGCCTTGGCTTTATTTGAATTAACAAAAAAGAACTAAAACAACACCACCATAATCTAAAATATAGAGACCCCTACCGTGTCCTTTGCCCACGAGCTCCTTGGTAACCTTGTTCTGAATAGTGAAAGAAGTGTCATCAAAACAAACAACAACATTTAGATTCCATATTAATTTGGCAATAGACAATAAATTCTTAGTGATATTCAGAATAACCAAGACATCAGATAAAGTGAGAGAATCAGAAATCTGGGAATTACCAAGATGGGAAATATGTAAAGAAGAACCATTGCCGAAATAAACACGACATTTAATGTTATAATGAGTGACGCTATCCAGGTTGAAAGCTGAAGCAGTCATGTGATTGGTATCACAAGAATCCAAGTAACAGTAAGAAGTAGCATTCAGTTACTGATAATATGGCTGAGTTGTGTCAGCGGAGTTTGCAACATCATCACGAGCAACATGATACAGTCTGTAAAAAAATTCAGCAAGATGACCGGGCGATGGCACCACTAACAAAACCTAGTTTGGCCACCCGCCCTGTGGAGGAGCATCGTCATCGTCTGGCGATGGATTGTGACGTCCGCCTCTTCCACGGCCACGGCTTCAGCCGCCCCTCCCTCACCCAAAACCGTCGCCTCCCTTGTCGCGGTTGGCCTGTCTGGATCCCTATGGAGAAGCAGCAAAAACAAAAGGTACTGGTCCAGAAGTAGACGAACAAGCTTTTAGTGAAAACTCTAAAGTCTCACCATCAACAACAATAGTATATAAATGTGGTAAATCATCTTTCACCATTGGATGGATGAAAACTGGGACAACTTGTCATTTAAGCCACGACAAAAAAACAACAACAACATCCTCATCATTAAGATAATGACCAAGAACACGTAATTCATCAAGAATGTTCTTAAAATGAGAATAATAATCCTAAACAGACTGATCATCTTGACGAATGCCATACAAACGATCACTGAGATAAAGGCGGTGAGCATGAGAATTATTATGTTATTTAGTGGCTAAATCTTCCCATACCTGAGCAGTAGTGACCATCCCTTCAACTGCTAACATTGCAGAAGGAGACAGAGAGGAAAAAGAACGGCTTGGACTAGCTGATCTGTCTCAATCAAAGAATCATAAGCAGAAGCTGTCTCAGAGGCCTTGCCATTGGGTTCCTTGGAAGTTGAACTTGCAGGGGAAACAAAAATTTTGACAGAACCATCAACATAACCAATTAATTTGATAGTTTGTAAAACAGAAGTAACCTAAGTAAGCCAGTGAGTGTAGTTGGAACCATCAAGCTTGATGGTGATGCAGTTGATCAACGATGGAAGCGTAATGATTGACATTAGGAACAAGCAGGAGCATATCCAAGCATAAAAGGGAAATCAAATGGCACCAAACACACAGCAAACTTGTGAATGACAGTTAGGAGGACGCGTGGGCGCGTGGGTGCAGATTCGGTGGTGCGCAGACGGCGCGTGAGCAGCTCGTTCAGAGGCGCCTTCAATCGGCGATCAGCAACATTAAATCAGCGGCGGCGATCGGTGAGAATAGCGGGTGGGCATGGCCGAGATCAAAGGTTTTCGGGAAATACAATTTAAACTTATGGGAAAAGTCAGAGAATATTTAGAGAGACGTGACTGATACCATGATAGAATGTAAAACCCACAAATAATTGTGGTTGTGTATTCATATATATTTATATATAGTGAGTACAAAGTGTATACAAGACAGAATCTAATATGAAAAATGATATATACAAAACTAATCAGAAAGGACATTCATTTTTTAATATGTTTCTAATTCATTTAATATTCTATTATACTCCCTCTCTCCCAATCTAAGATGAACACTTATTATTTGACAGTTAAAATAATTAAATTTTGACCATATATTTAAATAGATATAAACAATCATACTATTGTATATGATACTGTTAGATTCGTTATAGTAAGTAGTTTTTAAGTATTGATATTTTATTTACCGTTATTATACGTAGTTAAACATATTAACGGTCAAACATGTTTGTTAAAAATCGTGAGAAAGATAGGAGTATATAACTGCGCGAAACCATAAAATATTTGCATGACATAATCAAAACATAACACGACAATTAATATATAACTTCGTGCAATCATACAAAATAGTGCTGACATTTTGAGGCAAAATAGCATACCAACCAACTTACCAATCGAATCACGTACTATTTGTATTGAAAATGTTGGTAATAGATGATGTGGTATGGTAGTACTGTGCCACACTTTTTTGATGGTATGGTAATGATATTGAGAAAATATTACCATGATATTACCCTACCATACCACATATTTATATATTAATAAATATAACTAATATTACGTGAAAGTTGAGTTTTTATTTAGTTATAAGAATTAGTCATTTGTTAATATTAGAACCAAATTAATAATTTAAATGTGTAATTTATATTTTTTCCCAATATGTTGGATATTGGTAAAAGTTTAAAATATTTTCTTAAATTGAATTTCTTGACAGCTCACATTTTTGTTCTAAACCTTACAAAAAATTTAATCATAATTCTCTTTTATTTATTATAACTTACTTATTGCCCAAAGTCTTGTTTTAGACCGAGCTACCGTTAGGCGGGGACATTTTATATTTGATGTAACTAATGAGATAATTTGATGTTTGTTTTTAACTATTTCAACAAGGTTCGATCCTATAATTTTGAAAAACTTTTAAAATGTATCGTAATGTATAAATAATTATAGTGCAACCTTAAAAATTATTGAAACAATGTTTTCATGATTGGTCGACCGTTAATCGGTTTAACAAGAGAATTTCTCGACTTAGTATAGTTCTTATTTTAATCTTATGTTACTTTATTATTATTATTATTAGAGAATATTTAATTTTCTAAAATTAAGATTATACAATAGAAAATTTTCATTATTTATAATTTATTTTATGAGCAAATAATTAATTCATTATAACTTATATTCGGTGGTATTATACCGTACCGTACCGATACCAACCAACTTTTGTGTATACTGATATGTTGGTATGCCAAGGATTTGGTACTATATTGGTTTTCAAAAATAATATACCAACATTGTTGGTATGGTCTGTGATATTAGTAAAAAATGATAGTAACCATACCAAATCCACCTCTAACCAAAACTATTTTCTGTTGCGTATTGGCACCTGTTAGAATAAGTTAATACGATGATTAGATATATTTGATTATGAATTAGTTAGCTGAATAAACTAGAGTTCTACTAGCACTAGTCTATCTTTTATACTCTATTTATTTCATTCAGATTACGGGGAATCATTCTTTCATGGTATCAGAGCAAGTTATGTCCTGAAACCTAACATCTATATTTTTATTTTTTATGCCACCTCCCCCTCTCTCCTTTTCGGCGACAGAGCCACCACCGGTTCTAGAAACTTCCGGTTAAAATCCAACCAACTTCCGGCCAATTTCCGGTGGCTTCTGGCAGTCTTTCCTGTGTAATTCGGCAGTGATTCTTATTCTCTGATGAAAATTTCTCTTTGGAATTTGATTCATACCTCATTGAAGCAGTCCCCGACGTTATCATTCTAGGTTTTAGCTTCTTCATCTTCCCTATCCGACATCCCGTTTCTCAATTTAGTAATATTTCTCGGTGGCACCGTGATAAGTAGACATCATATCTCCCGCCTCTCAGTCCAGCAACGACTTTGTCAAATTCTTCTCCAGTGTTTGTTTGTACAGTTTGGCGTCTTCGTCAGCAGTCCGACATCTTTGTCACAGTCTTTCGTCAATTTTTTTTTCAAAAGCCCAATGCCCTTTTGCAACGTTTTGGTTCAAAACGTAGGTACCGCAAGTAAGATTCACGCGCACAAGGAATAACTTGCGAATCTCGACATTCGCGTGTTAGGCGCATGCACTTAGCTCATTTGGCGCCTGAGTTACACGCGCCTGACGCCTCCACCCCCATTCTGCGCATGTTTAAATGCTCCTGACATCTTATTGGCAGATTTTTGTACTCTATTATCTTCCAGCTAATTTTTTATTTGCTTTGGTGATATGGCTCATTTTGGTTCTCGAAGGTGTGATATTTTGAGACATACAAGTCTTTCTCATCAGTGACGACACGATGAGTTCAAGTTGATTTTGGATTCTGGCGCTACGAAACACATGGCATCGTTTCCAACTATTTTTTATCGTGTGAATCTCTATGATGGTTATGCTCATGTCTCTGTTGGTAATGGTGCTAAACTCCCTATTACACATGTTGGTGATTTTTGGCTTTCTAAGTCTTTGCCTATTTATGATGTGCTTATTGTTCTCGATATCACTAAAAAATGCTATCAATTAGAAAATTGACTTGGGATTTAAATGTTGTTGTCTGCTTTGATGATCGTTCATTTATTATTCGACATGAAATCACTAGGGAAACCTTGGGTAACGACCATATTGAGGATAGTATTTATTTCTGAGACTATGGTGCATCTGCTTTACTGTTTACTATTGAGTCAAATAAGTCGCTTGTGTGTTTTGAAATATGGCATGCTAGACTTGGTCATGTTCCGCATTCAGTTATTTCTGGTTTGCGTGCTTCTAGATCCTTAGTTGTCTCATCGAATTTGCCAAAATCCACCCTTTGTGAAGCGTGTGAAAATACTAGAAGGAAATGTTTATCTTTCATACAAATGATAAACGTGCTAATAGGGTACTTGATCTGGTTCATTGTGATTCATGGGGGCTCTCACCTATTTTATCTGCTGATGGTTTCACCTACTATGCCATTTTCATTGGTAATTATTCCCGGCTCTCGTGGTTTTATCCAATGCACTGCAAGTGTGATTTTTGAGATGTTTATCGCCAGTTTGAGGCTTTTGTGGAGAACCAGTTCTATTCCATCATTAAGGTGTTTCTTAGTGATGGAGGGACTGAGTTCGTAAATGGTCGCTTATGCTCTCACTTTCAGACAAAGGGAATCATAATCAGATTTCTCACCCGTATACTCCTGAGTAAAACGGTCGGGCTAAGCGCAAGCACCGCCACATTGCTGAGATGGGTTTGTCTATGTTGTATCACTCTCATGTTCCTCTCTCCCACTAGCCTGACGCCTTTGCTGCAGTCACTTGTACCATCAATCGGTTGCCTACTCATATTTTTGGCGGACGATCACCATATGAGGTTATTAATTGTTGGGTACCCATATATACCAATTTTCACATTTTTGTTTGTCAGGTTTTCCCGTTCTTTCCCCCATTTTCCAACAACAAGCTGTCTCCTCATAGTATTGTGTGTGTATTTATTGGTTACAACTCACAGTGTAAAGGTTTTCGGTGCCTCGATCGCATTACTGACTGAATCTATGTCACTTGACATGCTCATTTTTATGAGTCGTGTTTTCCATTCTCCTCATCCATTCCTTTGGCGATCTGTTATCCACCTTCAAAGTTGAATGTTCATGCTTTTATTGATCCTGATCCTAATTCGACACCTTTTTTGCCTCCAATTTGCTTCATTTGTGACACAAATATGCCACCAGTACCACGACATGCATCTTTTGTCTCTCTACCGATCAGTTCGCCTGCTCAGTCTTCACCCAGCTCGGCTGCTTTTACCAGCCTCCTCGATCAGTTCCACTCTTCCAGCCTATTCTCTGGTCTCTCCTCCTTGGGCTCGCATTCATCGCGTGGTCACTCGATCAGTGACTGGAGCTATTCAGCGCATAAATTATTGTGATATTATCGCTCATGGTCTTATGCTGCCTTGTTTGCTCAGTCTGAGTCGACGGATTATCACACTGCTCTTTATGATCCGGCTTGGGTTACCGCCATGGATGATGAGATGTCGGCTCTTCGTACTCCGATGCTGATTGGCCTCGTTGTTTAGAAATCTATCACTCCACCTATAGCTATGATATCTTTCTCAGTGGTAATCTTATGTTTTCGAGTGCTAAGAAAGCCTACGGTCTCTTCATGCAGTTGTGACTTGTGATTCATAGTATCAGGCCATGGCAAACAATGTTGTTGAATTTGCTTGGATGTGTAATTTATTGCGAGATCTTCGTGTTCCTTATCTTTGTCTCCTCTCCTTTTATGTGACGAAAAAGTACTATTTTCCTTTTTCAGAACCATGTTGCTCACAAGAAGGAGAAACATATTAACACTGACCATCACCTTTTTCGTGAACTATTCTCCTCCAGTAAGCTACTTACTCGTCATGTTCCTTCGTCTCTCCAAATTTTATACATCTTCACCAAGAGTTCCTCTCGTCCATTTTTTTAATATATATTTCTTCCACTCCAATCTTTGCATGACTTCTCTTCCCACGCTTCGCCTAAGAGGCTGATAGTATATGATTAGTCTTATCTATTTTTATGCATCTTTGTATTCTATTTAATGTATCTTTGTATATACTGTAAAATACCATATACACATGAATACAAAGAATCAATTAAAGCCGCGTAACAAATCTTATATTAAAAATCGAGATACAATCTACTTGTTAGAATGATGTATAACTAACTATTCATCATGCAATTTAACTATTCATTTAGTAAAAACTCGTTAACTTTGATCACAAAATTGAATTGATGCATAACTATAAATACAATTGAGGGATACCTCATTAAAAAAATTGTAACATGTATTTTCAAAATATCATCTTTTGACGAATTTTTATTATCTTTAATAAAAGATATTAACGATCAAACTTCTTTTAAATTCAATTGGTGAAAGTCAAAGTGTGCACATTGAAACTAGACATGGGAAGTAAATAAAATCTTACCTAGAGAATGGTGATAGAAACTCAAAGTAGTGATAATTAAAAGATGTTGATATATCACACCCTGTATTTACTAGTTACGCACTAATACGTACACATACATGTATTATTATTATTATTATTATTATTTTGTGTGTGGGATTATTAAGGATTTTATTTGAATCCAGAAAATAAATAAAATCTAGAAAATAAATTTAAAACTGGAAAATAAATTTAAATAAAAGATTAAAATCTAAAATTGTAATTGTAATTAAATAGAATAATTTAAAATATTGTTTGGATTAAATTTTAAAAAATATATAAAAATATTGAAATATAAAATAATATAAGAATGTATAAGTAAACATAATATTAAGAAAGTAAAGTTCAAATTTAAAATAATATTACAAAAATAACATTTGAATAAAATAATTTAAAAGTTAAATTTGATGATAGTCACATTTAATTCTTATTTATTGTGTAAATAACATAAATGAATAATTATTTGTATAGAAAATATTAAATGTTTTGTTAGGAATTTGTTATTACTAATAAATAATTTACCCTACAAATACATAAAATTTTGTTATTACTAATAAATATTTATTAGTAATAATATAAGACACCTACACATTTTATTATATATCATTCTAATAAATAATGTTTTGTTGGGAATATTAAATAATTTTGTTGGGGAAATGAGAACCGAAAATGGGTAATAAACTTGGAAATGAGAACCGAAAATGGGACAAAAATGAGATTAAGGTATGTCCAAGAAATGAGAACCGGAACTCAAGGCAACCGAACCGGCTCAGAAGAGAACCGGCAAAAAACAAAGAAATCGGCGGAACAAAAGAAGTAAACCGAGGAATGAGAGCAGGCGCTAGGAACTGGAGGAGAATGAGAGAGGAGAGCAGAGAGAAGAGGGCCGAGAGAGGATAGCAGAAATAGAGCAGGAGATGAGAACGGGAGAGGAGAGCGGAGAAGGGAAAACGGGCTGGGGAGGATTAGGGCGAACGGGGGATGAGAGCGAGGAAGGGAAAGCGGGCGGCGGAGAATGGAAATAGAATCGGGGAATGAGATCGGGGAAATGAGAGCGGGCGGCGGAGAACGGAGAACTGAAGGGAGATCGATGAGGGGATTAGCGGTGGCGGGGACGGGAGGAAGGAGACTCATGGTGAGAGAGAGCGAGATCTAGCAGGCCGAGAGAGCGAGGAATGCAGATCCTGCGATGAAAAGTGGGTCGGAAAATACGCCGCAGAACTCGACGCCTATTCATGACCAGGCCATCGCTTCCGGCAAGGTCACCGGCGGCTCCACCACTGCTACAATTTAATTAAGTTAATATAATTTATTATTTACTTTTCTATTTTAAAAATAACAATTAATATTAATTATACAGTATTAGCTACTCTTTTTTTTTTATTAAAAATAATTAAAAATATTATTTCAATACTACAAATATATGGTGTATACAGTAAAATACAGGGCATGTCTAGAATTTTGACTGAATGCAGGCCTCATATAACTTTGACTTCAATTTCATCCGTTAGCATTTTTTTCTTGGGAATCAACGAACTTAAATTTTTAAATAGTAAAACTTCAGAATGTGATGGAGAATTTAAGTATTTTGCATCCAGAACATTAGCCTATAATTATATTTGTTTTCTAATTAAGACATTGAACCAGCTCACTACGAAGTTCCCCATACTAGTTGATCCATGTTTGACATTTTGCAGGACATCGTTTCATTGTCTCTACATATACGCTTTGTTTAATAATTAATACTCCCTCCGGTTCTTTAACATTGACACATTTATTTTTAGCACAATAATTTAGGAAGGTAGAATTAGTGGTTGAGAATTCATTGAAATGGTAAAAGGTAAAATGAGTGGCTGAAAATAATCTAGAATTTACCAAAAAAATAAATGTGCCAATATTAAAAAATCATCCCAAAAAGGAAAGTGTGCCAATGTTAGAGAACCGGAGGGAGTAGGGTGAAGTGCATTTTTAATCCTATATTTTAGATGAAAGTGCAGAAATGACTATGTAAAAATCTGAAAGAGAAAAAATAAACCTGGACTTCATTGGCCAAATTGTCAACATCCAAAATTGCCTAAAATTAATAAAAATACCATAATACCCCTGAGAAAAAAAATAAAAAAAATGAAATGACCTCCTCACCTCCACTCCCATTTCTTGCTCACAGATTCCCCCACTTCCAAAATCCATTTCTGCCGTTGTGATTCCCCCTATCCATTCGACGACAATGGCAAAATCCATTTGATGCAATGAAATGACCTCCTAGCCACCGTGATTACCAAAATCCATTCGACGGCGACGAATGGATTTGAGCTTTTTAGGGGATTTTGGGGTATTTTTTTAGGGGATTTAAGCGACGATGAGGAAGGGAGGCATTTGAGTGGAGCTAGGGTTTCTGGATGACGGGGTATGGTTCCGGGAGACGGGGTCGGCGGCGGAGCGATTGAGGGGATGAAGGCAAGCCGATTATGGTAGAGGCCATCGTTTTGGGGGTGGGGTGGGGTGGTTTCTGGGTTGCGCGACGGATTGAGGGGATAGATGCGAGAGGATTGAGGTAGAGGCTAGGGTTTCTGGGATAGGGAGAGGTTGTGGCTGGGAGGTGGTAGTGGATGTGGTGGCGCGTGGCAGGAGTGATGGAGGACGGGAGGGCTTGGTGGACGCGGTGGTGGATGGAGACGGGGGAAATTCCCCCAGAAAGTTCCGATGAGACTCGAAATTCCAATGATGGAGGAGGCGGCGGTGGTGGAGGAGGCATGACGGCACGGCGATGGCGCCAGTGGCAGGTGGTGGGCATGGTGTGTTTGGAGAAGAAGAAAGAGAAGAAGAAGAAGTCTATGGTGTAGAATTGTCGTTACAATTGCAGTTTTGAATCCAGGGGTATTTCTGTCTTTTCATTATTAGTCAACGCCGGACTTACATCGGTCAAATGGGTAAAACTGCACATTTTGACTAAAAGATAGGGTTACTTCTACACTTTAGAATTTTACTAGGTCATTCCTGCAATTTCTCAATCTTATAGAGTTATTTTTGCAATTTTTCCTAATTAATAATTTGGTGGTCGTTGTGAAGTTAAATCTAAGGGAAACTTCATTTCATGAAAGCTATTTTATAATATAAAAAATAGCTATTATAGAAGTTTGTTTGACATGAAAGAAATTGCACTTTCCATAATTTTTTAATGACGAGAGGAATCTGGGTAACATGATTTATCTTCTGCATTCCTTATAAACATAATTAATTTACAGAATTGTGAACATTTCTATTTTTCACGTCATGATGAAGGCAAAGTTTTGAGAAATACCATCTTTCTATAAACTTATGGAAAGATGAAATTTAATTAGAATAATAAAATGTAAAAGTTCTTAGTTGCAATATCAAAAATTTATTATGCAACGTATAGTAGTTATAAAGTTTATAACCCGATTCATGCCGCCCAAAAACTTTATCTCCATTTCTTCTAATTTGCATTTTAAGCCTTGATCTTTCCATGGCTTATGGGAAGACCGTCTTTTAAGAGACGAACTCCATGTTGAAATATTATTTATCACATATTGAAAAGACTAAAATTTTAATATACAATCTATTAGCTAATTCTTTTTTTAAAAAATAAATAAATTGTTTCATTGAAATTTAAGTTGAGTTACAATTTACAAAGGTTGGAGTCACAATTTTGTTTGGAGAACTGTGTTAATGTAGGGGTGTTAATGGGTCGGGGCGGGTCAGCTGTCCCGGCCCAAATTGACCCAAAATTTTGGTACAACTAGGTCGGATCGGGTTGGGTTAGAATTTTCAAAGTTTAGCGCCGGGTCGGGTTGGACTGGGTCATGGGTCATGGGTCGACCCAAATCGACTCAAATTGACCAAAATCATACAAAAATAGTAATTTATTTATAATTGATTTAAATTAAATATATTATTTTTTAAATGTTATAATATTCAAATAATAAATTAAATAATGATTTATTTTTATATAATTTAAAATAAGAATATTATATTATATTTAATTATATATTAT
>JAULKK010330917.1:0-10910 GCA_032355705.1 Rubia peregrina | reverse complement strand
AGGGGGGAGTGGGGAATGGTGATTAAGCCATTTGGGGGAAATGAAACATGGAAAATGGGGAAAGGGAATGAAAAAAATTCCAACCAAACAACAACAAAGGGAATCAATGGTGCTGATTCCCATTCCCTTTCCTGAAACTCCCCAAACAAACGGCCCCTTAGAGTTATATTTGCACTTATGTGAGTTAAATATGATATAAATGCATTTAAAAAATACAGTCAGTCAATTTTATCTACTTACACCATGCTTAAGTAGTAATCAAAATGTATGATACGAAATTTAAAAACACGGAAGACCCCGTGCCTTTGAAAATGCTCTCAAGTCTATCGTTGCAAGTAGTGGTTCTCAATCTTGCTATTTCTTACACACAAAAAAATCTTGCTATTTCCCAGGCCATTTACAGACGTAGCATGTACTTCTCAAGCATTAAAATTTTACATGATATTAACAAACGCATCAAAATTTATTAATGGTCAAATATGCCTTGAGAGAACAGGCTAAAAAATATGCCAAACATTAATGAACGGAGGCAGTACTGATGATCACTTTCCTTAACAGCAGTCGTGATTTTGTAGCCAGAAATGTTTGTTCATCGTTCTCACTCAGTGAGGAAAAGCTTCAGCCTTTTCTGTGAGATGTAATCACAGAAATCCATTGGAAATCAAAGGGCTTTTTGGCTTTTGTTTGTTGGAATTGGTAGATGTTCATCATCTCTCTCCATCCTCCTTATGCATCATTATCCGTAGAGGGACCATTCATTCACGCTCTGCACTTACATTCCGTAGCCCAACGAAGAGGTCTTTAAATGTTTTACGGTGAATTTCATTCATCTAAATCTAAGCGCATAAGATTATGATGCGACATCCAATAAAACGAAGTTACTACGATGCCAATATTTATTAACCAGAAGGAGAATGACAAATTTAAGAATGACGCCCACTTGCACTTTTCTTTGCCCAAAGCGTGAATGGTGTGGTAGGACACCCACGAGTGTACTCCAGCGGTTGGGACGTTGGCTAGTTTGGTCCAATGGTCACAGGTTCGATACTCGGCAGCGGCAGTGTGGGAATGTCCATGTGTAGCAAGTGTACGCCCACGGGTGTATATGAGTAGCGTGGGTCCCTTGTGCGCACCGAGTCCAGTAACCGCCAACGGGTCCTGGCACTGGGCTACCGTGAATTTACTTCCTCCACCAGGGCCTGGGGTGTCGGGCATGTGGGGGCGCTGCGGGCGAGCGATATCGTCTTTTGGTCCAATGAAATGTTTTTTATCAATTGATTATTGCCACAAGAAAAGTTTCGCTGTGTTTTGTCTTCTGTTAAGTTGATGCTATACAATCACATTTAATTTTGACTAAATCCCAAACAAGAGAAAATAGGCTTCACATGGAAATTGGACACCCTTAATTGTGCATTCTTCTCAATCCTAAACCATACATTGTGGTTTTCCACGGCCTTTATCCGTGTAAGAAGTTAAGGCCCTTGAAGAACATCAATTAGGAAGACTTCCACTATTCCTTTTCGGCTGCAGATTCTCTCGGCTTTGTTGGTTGCTGCTTTGAGGTAAAAGGATAAAGATTTTATCCAACCAATTTCGTGTTTTTCTCTACGTTGGGAAATTAATTCCTTAATAACTTGAGATAATAATAATTTAAAAAGAAAGAAAATCAGAACACGAATTTGACGTGGTTTATTGACTACCTCCATGAACGAGAACTTATGTTCTATTATCCAAAAGGTTAGACATATTATAAAATTCATGAATTACGGGACTTTCATATCATATTACAGACTCGAAGGTATTATATTTTCCACACTTAATAATTCTCTAACTCTCTCTACTTTTATTAGTTGAAGTCCAATTCTTAAATTTCTCATTCATGAATCAAACTTTTGAGTTTCTTCATCATTAACACAACTCTTCAAATTCTCATTATGAAAATAAACTCTTGAGTTTCCACGTTAAGTAAGTCATGTTTTACACCGATCAACCGTTAAACGTGATCATTTTAAAATTGATGCAACTATTTGAGTGATTTGATATTTATTTTTAGAAAAAAGTGCTTTTACAACCCTACTAATTCACATAAGTGCCAATATAATATTTTGATAACTGAAAGTGCAAATATAACCTTAGATAGTTGGTGTAAATGCAATTTTACTCATTCCGGCAGCTTAAGGCTGAATTTGATTGAATTTGCAATTTTAACCCTATGAATTAAAAAAAGAAAGAATGAAATTACAATTATGACCCCAAAACTCTATTCTTCTTATTTTCTTCTGTTCCACCTTCCACACCTCTTGCTGCCGGACTCACCCTCACCACACGCATCGCCAGACACTGCCTGAGAAGAGCTCGACCGCTACCTCCACCTCCAACTGTCGTGCCCTGCCACCACACACCGCCTACAGCCACCTCTGCCACAACCCTGCACCACAACCAATATATTTTATCCTACTCCTCATGTCCCTCTATTTGTGTCTTACTTCACTATTAATCAATAAAGTTGATACAATTTGCATTGATTTTTTTTATAAACATACAAATGTGAAAATTATCTTATTATATATTGTTAGATTCATCGTAATATATATTTTTTAAAATTTATTGTTATACATAATTTAAAATTGTAAAATTATAAAATCATCATTAAATAGTGGGAAAAAAAGGTGAGACGGTTCTAGAGGGACGGAGGGAGTAACACTTTTAGGATTTAGGTCAAATGACATTTTAGTCATTTTATGTGTGGTCAACACTGGAAATGGTATATTAGGATTATATTGTCACATTTATCAACTAGTTAGGATTGTTCTGTAGGATGATATATATTGACACTTACTCAAGTAGACAGGGTTATATTGTACGAAAATTATACGAGGTTCCTATAACTTTGAAAATCTTTTAAAATATATTGCAATGGATAAATGAGTACAATTTGACATTTAAAATTTTCATAATTGATCTAACTGTTAGTCGGTCTAAGCTGATACTTTCTCTTAAATTATTAAAATAACACATAATATAAGTACTAGTACAAAAATCCTAAGTGCGAGACATTTTAACGACTATTTTACTGTACTATCATTAATGTAATTTTAATGCCAACCAACCTCTTAAGTATATATAACTTTACTCCTAATCAATTTCTAGTTCTTCACTTTTAAGTAGCTAAGGTTTATGCTGCCAACAAACAGATCGCTTGGAACAAACAGCACCGTAGACATGGATTCTGTGAATGAAGAGACTTCAACTCGATCGCGGCGGCATAAGTGTTCTTCTGATAGTGGCGGTGGGAGTTCCGCCGATCGGATTAGCGATTTACCGCAGCATATCATACACTACATTCTTTCCTTGCTCCCCACAAAATATGCGTTTTTAACAAGCTTCTTGTCCAAAAGTTGGGAGCTTCGGTGGACTGACGTTACCACCTTTGATTTCGATGGTTTCGAATGGCCTAACGCCAGAAGATATCTGTCGGAGAACTGTGGAGTTTCGGCTAAACGGATGGGTTTTGTGGAGTTCGTTGACATGGTTTTCGCCAATCACAAAGCTGAATTCATCAACAGACTCCGTCTCGAATGGAAGTCCGCAAACGTCCGATCTGTGTATCTCAACGTATGGATAAACTCTGCAATTGCTAAACATGTGAAGGTTATTGATTTGGCTACGATTCCCCGACTCCGTCATAATCACAGTGACGAAAATTTCAAGTTTAGTTTACCAGGTGCACTTTACACTTGTGGAACGCTAGAGGCTCTGAAATTAAGAGGGCCTTTTCTTGTTCAACTTCCTCACGCGGTTCATCTTCCTAAGCTACGTGTTTTGAAGTTATATTTTATTCGATTTGAATGCGACGAGTCTGTTGATAAGCTTGTATCTGGCTGTCCCGTGCTCTCATCCTTCACAATTAAAAGGTTTCACTACCATGACGATCAGGAGATGTTGTTTTGTAGGGTTTCTTCCTCTTCGCTCAAACATCTCCACATGTATTTCGATGATGGATGCGAATGTAAAGATATTGCAGCTGATTTGAAGATTGAAATCGACACCCCTGCACTCGAAACGCTTTTCTTACATAACCAAGTGTCGGAAAAATGGTGCATAAAAGATGGAACCTCATTGCATACGGTGGAGCTTGATACCATTAGCTGGGATGGTTCAAATGAGGCTG
The DNA here is from genome assembly GCA_032355705.1 of Rubia peregrina. Taxonomy (NCBI): domain Eukaryota; kingdom Viridiplantae; phylum Streptophyta; class Magnoliopsida; order Gentianales; family Rubiaceae; genus Rubia; species Rubia peregrina. Next base: position 6,739 of record JAULKK010330917.1, on the reverse strand, counting down.
TTGGTTTAGTTGAAGCTTTTGGTGGTGTGAAGTTGATGACTTTACAATCAAATACCGTGATAGCTCTTGGTGCTTCCACCAAGAAACTGTCAGCAAATTTTGAGAGGTTGACCAAATTGGTTATGGAATCCGAATTCTCTGGCCGTGGCTGGAGCCTTCTGGTGAATTTGATCGAGTGTTGCATCAACTTGGAAGTTCTCGACATTGATGTGTTCGAGCTAGTGGAGGAAGATGATGGGATTGAGGACTTAAGTGGTACAACATGTTGGAGTCCTCCTCCCGGTCGTGTTCCAAGATGCTTGGGATCAAGTCTCAGACAATTTAATTTCAGGTCTTTTGTTGGGACTGAGGATGAGATGGCTTTCTTAAAGTTCATCCTAGATCATGGTTTACTGATGGAAAGAGTTGCAATATTCGAATTCGAGGACATGGTTTATGTTGCTGCTGAGAAAAGGAATGAGATACTCAAAAGGATGTTGATGTTGCCCAGGGCATCTCCAACCTGCAAAATCTCATTTTCATGAATACCAGATTAACTGAAGCCCTTTAAGGAATTGTTTTGCAGTCAGTCTTTTTTTAGCTTATGAATTATTCTCCTTATTAGAAAGGGCACAGTGAACTCTTGCTGGGACTTAATTTATTTTATTTTAATTCGGTCATTATTTTCTAAATGTTCTTTAATTTTGCAGCCGGCCTCATACATCCGGCAGAGGTTCTGTACTACCTCCGTTTTTCGATGTCTGGCACACACATTTTAACTTGCAAAAAACACACTTAAATCTGTGATGCCAAACATATTAAGATGGAGAGTAGTTTGTTCTTTACGGAACTTGATGTTATTGTTCTTTACTTTCGTAATAAAAACAACTTGATGTTAACTCTCTGCTTAAGAATTTTGGGTTTCAATTAGACAATGTTTTGATGCATTTGATGAGGTATTTGTTTGTAAATTCAAATTGCAGTACAAGATTGCTGCAGGAAAGGACTTCTCTTGTTCAGAACACTACTACTAATTAGAGCTATCGTAACACTTTCTTTGCAACACTTATTTAAAATGTTACAATAGCTTATAAAGTGTTACTTACAACTTTGAAAAATATTACATGAATATTGAAAAGTGTTACCTAAATTTTAAAAAGCGTTACATTAGATCTAATGTAACATCGCCTAAGGTAATACTTGTAAAAATGTTACAATAGGTAAAAGTGTTACAATAGCACCTAAAATAACACTTTTATAAGTATTACCTTAGGCGATGTTACATTAGACCTAGCGTAACACTTATTAAAATTTAGGTAACACTTATGTAACACTTTTCAAAAGTTTAAGTAACCCTTTATAAGTTATTGTAACATTTTCAATAAGTGTTGCAAGGAAAGCGTTACATTAGTCTTAGTTTGTAGTAGTGTTCGAACAGCAGAAACCTTCTTCCTAACCCATTGTTTTCTAAAAGTCTTCTAAACCTTAACTACAAAATAGAAATAGAGAAAAAATACTAAATACTAAATACTAAATCAAAAACAGAAAGGAGAACCAGACAAATAAGTAAATAACCTAGGAGTAGTTTCGCTTCTCAATTCTTCAATGATAACATTTATCCCAGTTGTTATGTGATCCTCAACAACAACAGTAGACCCTAAAAATGAAAGGGAAAGAATGAATACTAAATAAACATAAATTAATTATATATACACAATAACAAATATGTTAAAAATTGACTTTTAGTAAACCATGCCTAGTACTGTGTAGCATTAGCATGGAATTAATAAATGCTGCAGTAGCAAAATAAAACCTTTTAGCTTTGATTAGACATCAATTTGAAAGCAAGCAATTGCCTTTGTTAATCAAATTCAATAAATAGCATCTAATCAATTCCGAGCTGGTGATATAGAAAGTTAGAAACTCATTAACTGTAATTTAACAGGAAAAAGAACCCTAAATATCACCTATTTTTTCTATTGAAAAAAAAGAACAAGCGCGAGCGCTAAATAATTCTTGAAAGGAGAAACTAACCAATTTATAGCGGGAGACGAAGTACGCAGCTAGCCGCCACATATTGTAATGCAGTGCAGTTTTATTAGGGCAAAAGGAGAGAGAATAATGAATTGAAGTTGCAAATTGAGGGAAAGGGTTATGCAGCAAAGCGGTTGGGCAGTTGGTTTTGCAGGATAACAGTTACAGCTTCTAAGCTTATCAAATTAAGGATTTTGATAGTTAATTGTGATAATTGAATTGGGGGTAGAAGGTTAACTTCAAAGATGAAGCAAGTGTTCAAATGCCCCCGGGCAAGTACAAATCAACCATGTTTTGTCCGTCCTCTTAGGGTAAGAGCTCTAATTTGATTACTAATGCATATGATTGGTCATGTTCAAGTGATATGATCGGTTTATTTTTACAACTTTGTATATGTTATGGATATACGATACTTATATTAGATTAGTTTGATAAGTTCGACAATTTTAACTAGTAATAATTTACTTTTAGACAAATTCGCTAGTGGTTTTGTCGAGCAATAACTTACTCCTACTCGACCCGACGAATTCGCTAGTTGTTCTTAACTCGATCAAATGTGCTAGTTGTTGGTAAACAATTTGATTGATTTAGATCCCGATCCCTATAATTGAAGATTATGTGAATTTTTCTAATGGAAATAATAAATGTAACACAAACTTTATTTATTTTAAAATTTTACCCTTCCCATTTGAAAAAAAGTATTTGGTATTGTAATTTTGACTAGATCCACTAACGGTAAATTTCACTATGCCTATAATTAAAATAGACCTAGAGATTAATGCTAAATAGATTTTTTTTCCCTGAAAAAAATAACAGTAATATAATAACGGTGACAAATGAACGGTACCGTCATTCTTAATCTCTATCCTAATGAAAATAATCTTATTCAGGGTTTTTCTGGAAGAACTACTTAAACCCAATCCCAAACCCAAACCTAAACCTTCTCATCCCACCTCATTTGCCTTGCCTCATTTGCCTTGTTCGACTCTTCTCTTTAAGGCATTTCTTATTTTCTGTGATTTTTTTGTGCTTCATGTTTTTAGGGTTTATGGTTCTTTGCCCTAATTAGGGTTGATATGGGCTTATGTTATGGATACAAAATATTTATTTTAACGAGTTCGACCCTCGTAAAATTTGCTATCTATTTTTTATTCGGTTGAGTTACTCCTACTCTACTCTTGTTCTTGACTCGATCAGATCAAATGTTGCCGCCGACCAGATTCGAACGCCCCGCCGCTGTGTTTAAGCTTCAATTCACCATCACCAAACCCTTTATTGAAACCTCCAATGCCAACCGCATTTCCTTTTCTCCTTCCCGAACCCATTATTCCCTTTCCTCTAATTCTTTAACTCCTAGAACATCGTTGAAGAGTAGAACTATAGAATGGGTAAAGGAGACAAACATATTGAGTAGTGAGTGTTAGAATAAGTCATATAGAAGAGTAGTCTTAGAGTTCTACTTGTCTTCAAACTCTACTATGTATTCTTCTATATATTTGTACAACTTAATAATACTATTCATTGCGGGAAATACAATCTCTAAACATGGTATCAGAGGAACATACGGTTCTGAAACTAAATTTTTAAAAATATTTTTTTGGCTATGCATCCCTAGTTTCGGCCGAGCCCTAATTTAGTTTTCAGCGTCGCCGCCTTCATCACTTTCGTCAAGTATTTTGGCATCTTCATCACAGACTTTCGGCGCCTTCATCACAGAGTTAATTTTTTGTTTCGTCCGCCGCCTTCATCCCAGACTTTCAGCGTAGATATGTTTTCTTCCTCCTCAAGCCAAGATCGGTGGCCGCCGCCTTCATCACCTTCGTTCAAAATTTCGGCGCACAATTCTTCTGCTTCCTTCTTCGCTGCTTCAACGTCCAATTTTTGGTGTAACTCATTCATCTTCTCACCGTCTTGCAATGGCTGAGCGTTTTTCTCACGACACTTTAAACACTCTCATCCATCTTCTCATCGTCAAGTTTCCTCCTCCAACTTCATCCTTTAGCAAACTCAAGTTACTCATGTGCTAGAATCTCAAAACCTCTTCGACTTTCTTGATGGATCGCTGTCATGTCTAGATGAATCTCTGGTGTCTGCTCCTTTGGTTCTCTCCTTTGCGACTGTCACTTCCTTTCTTGGAGGTGCTGCTTCTTCCTCAGCATCTACTGCTTGATTGACCGCTGCTCGTGATGTCTGGATTGCTGATGATCAGTGTCTATGTGGGCTTCTATTTGTGACTCTCACGGATGAGGCTATGACGGAAGCTATCGGTTGCAAGACTTCCAAGGAGATTTGGGATCATCTTCATGGTTTATTTCATAGTACCAATAAGTATAGCATTCTTCAACTTCGAGATCAAATTCTAAATTTGCACCGTAGTGGTTCAGTAGTCAAGTTGCACTCCAAGTTCAAATCCATCGTCGATAAACTGATTGTTATGGGCTCCGCTCCTTCAAATGACGATCAGGTGCTCTGGTTTTTACGTGCGCTTGGACCTGAGTACAAGGATTTCAGTGCCCCGTTACTCTCCCAGACGCCGTCTCCTTCTTACATTGATATTGTTGTTCGGGCTACGAATCATTAGGCGTTTCTCCAGTCCTTCAATGGTTTTGGTTCTTCACCTGTTTCTGGGAGTGCTCCTGTGGCTTTTTATGCTTCAGATTGTCTGGAAGAAGGGGGCGCATGGACCCACGCGCCGATGAGAGGTGGTGGTGCGTGGAGTTCACGCGTCACGCGTGGCGGCCGTTCTGGTGGCCGCCGCAGAGGTCACAGTCCAGGTTCTAGTTAGGGAGGTTTTTCTGGTCGGGGATGTCCACATTGTACATGGTGTGTCCGTGTCAGTCATTTTGCCGCTACTTTTTATCGCATGTTAGCCCAGCAGAGACGTTCGAACTCGACCCACTTGGCTGAATCTTTTCAGTTTTCTCTTCAGCTGGATCCTTCTTCCCGCACCTCAGACTGGTACATGGATTATGGTGCCACAAATAATATGGCCTCTTCTCCTTCCGGCCTCGAGAGAGTCATTCCTTATCATGGTAATTCTCGTATTTGTGTTGGTAATGGTGCGCCTGTTTCCATTTCTCATATTGGTGACTCTCGTCTCTCTTCTACTTTACGCTTATCTGATGTCTTAGTTATTCCTGATATTACTAGGAACCTTTTGTCTATCAGTAAGCTCACCAGAGATATGAATGTTGTTATTAACTTTGATGACCGCAACTTTGTGATTAAGAGCAAAGTGTACAAGGCGGTCGTGGGCAGAAGCCACAGTGATGGTGGCTTGTACATTTTGGATCATGGGGAGGTCGTCGTCGTTTTGTTTCTGCAGAAGAATAAAGGACTTACTTCTTTTGAGCTTTGGCATGCTCGGCTAGGACATACGCCTCCTAGTGTTATCTCTAGTTTGCAAAAGTATGGATTGCTTTCTGTTTCTTTTGTATTTTTCAAACCGATCACCTGCACCCCTTGTGCTATGGTTAAGGGACATCGGTTGGCGTTTGTTGAAAATCATAAACGTGCTTTGCATGTACTGGATTTGGTTCATTGCGATTTATGAGGACCTTCCCCGGTTTTATATGATCCTGGATTTGCTTACTATGCTCTATTTTTTTATGACTTTTCTCGTTTCACCTGGCAGTATCTGCTTCATCGTAAGTCGGACTTTGTGGACATTTATCTTCAGTTTGAGGCTTTGGTTGAAAACCAGTTTTCGACCAAGCTCAAAGTGTTTCAAAGTGATGGTGGTTCCGATTTTCTTAACTCTCGTCTTCGCTCTCATTTTGCTTCTAAGGGCATTCACCATCAAGTTTCTTGCCCTTATACTCCAGAGCAAAATGGGCGTGCGGAGCGGAAACATAGACATGTTGTGGAAATGGGGTTGACTATACTTTTTCACTCCCATTTACCGTTGTCTCAATGGGATGATGTCTTTGCCACGACGGTTTACATCATAAACCGGTTGCCCACTTCGATTATCCACGGTTCTACTCCCTACCGTTTGGTTTTTTTATCGAGATCCCATTTATTCAAATTTTCACCCTTTCGGATATTTGTTTTTCCTTATGTTCGGCCGGCTGCTCCACACAAGCTGTCCCTTTAAAGCATTCCTTGCATTTTTATTGGCTATAGTTCACAGTATAAGGGATTCCGTTGTCTTGATCCATCTTCCCGCCATGTATACGTGACTCGTCATGCTCGATTTGATGAGCTCTGTTTTCCTCTTGCCTCCGCCTCGCCATCTGGTTCACTTTCTTCGGTTTTAGATGTCTCTACTTTCATTGTTCCTGAGCCGACCTCATTGCTAGAATCATTTTCTCCATCTATTGTTCGCTCATCTCCTTTCCATACTTGTACTTCGAGTTTTGATTCCTTGGTGGATCTTTCTCCAGTTCCAGCTTTATCACCGGACACTTCTCTGCAGCCTCCTCCTTCTAACTCACCCCACTTGTCCTCCTCTCCTTTACGGACTCATCAGCTCGATCTACTACTGGGGCTATTCAGCGGTGAAATTATTTGGATCTTGCGGTGCATGGTTTTCTTGCTGCCTTACTCGCTTCGTCGAAACCTACAGACTACCGTTCCGCTCTTCGCGACCCTTCTTGGGGGGCAGCCATGGATGAGGAGATTGCTACTCTTCGTAGTCAACATACATAGGAGTTAGTTCTGCGCCCCTCGGATGTCAACATTGTTGGGTCCAAGTGGGTGTATCGTCTCAAGTATCCTCATGATG
>JAULKK010330907.1:0-10910 GCA_032355705.1 Rubia peregrina | reverse complement strand
ATAAATTACATCTTTGAGAGGTATGGCGAGGACCTTCCAAGTGCATATCTAAGTCTCCCACGTGCAATTACGTCTCAACCACTACACCATGAATGCTTCTCCCTAGGCCTAAATAGGCAAAGGGGTGAAACACATTATCGATGGTTGTAGGGCTGCAAAGCTAATTCTAGTTTTCTACTTACACTACCTATACTTGTAACCCTTTGAACCAACTCATTGGCTTACTAGTGTATGGTTAATCATAACATTAACAACGGAAACCTACGTACACACACCCACGTGGATCCAGACCCATTGTTACCCCAAGCACATCTGGATTTCCCTCCCTGGGGGCATCAATTGTGCGGCAACATGAAAGTAGACTTTGGTGTGTGCAAACTAAGTGTGACAATCATGCAATTCACAATCACACATAATAACCACAAAACACATAGAAATAGGTGGATCTAAAAAATCTCAAAAATCGACATTAATACATGAATAAAAATATAATCCCAAGTGATTAACTCTTCCCTAAGCATTGAACCCAAATATTGCACAAGATTCAACACTTTTAGACAAAAGAAAATAAAGAGAAAGAAGAAAATGAACCTAGAGAGAAGGAAGAGTATTTTCTCTCTCTATCCAACTCTTGAAGATGAAAATGGGCATAAACTCAAACCCTAGTGGTCAAAGGTCCACATATATAGTAATTAGAAATTGGACCTTACAAAGTCCCAAAAATGGTTTTAAAAAAACTAGCAACTGCAAACAGCATGGGCCGTGGGATCCAGCACAGTCTGTGCCAGCCGAGTTCCCTTTAAGCTAGTTGTAGAAGCTCAGTGTGGCACAGGTCATGAGCCTCATGCTGGCTCAACCTGTGTTGCCCGACAAATATCGCTGGCTAGAACTCCATTTTGATGTCTCTGAGTGCACATCTCGTGTCATTTGGCTCGACCCATTGCCTGGAACCTCATTTTGCTCAGTAGAATGACACATGTCGTGTCATTGTTCAAATCATGTAGGCTGGTATTTGCATTAGTGACTTGAAACGATGTGAACCATGTGAAACAAAATGGTCTATGTCTATACTTAGCCATGTTTTGGAGTGGATCGAAGACATGAGACATGGGCAGCTGAATTTGGCATGGTCTGTGTCGGGGCCTCTTGCACAGGTCATGTTTTGTGGCACATGCTATACTTGGCTACCTTCATGTCGGCTTGGTTGGCCTCGTGCCAACCCTCGTGCTGGCCTAGGATGGTTGAGCAGGCTGGTTTGTTTGCTCCACTATGGATGAACATCTGATATGATTTGAGAGTTTTTATAGTCATTCTTATAGTGCTTGTGAAGAAGAATCCAATGGTGCCACTTGCAAGGGCTGATTCTTCTCGGATTGTTCCCAAAATATGTGTAATTCTCAGCAAACAATTCCTCTACTTCTTTTTTTGCCTTCTTGAACTTCAAATCTGCCTTTCCCAGGCTCAATTCCATCTACTACCACACTTTGGAGTTTGTGGCCTTCAATTTACTACCATCCTTGTGAATAGCCTTTGATATCTTCTACCATCCTTGTGAATGGCCTTCAAATATCTTCAACCACCCTCGTTGATTGCCCTTCTACAAAAAGATGATGTAAAAGTACTCACACGCAACCTACTAATGAGATCATAGAGGAAGATCTAGGTTCTCGTGAATACAAAGTGTCCATTAGCTTGAATTAAGTCTACAAAACTCAACATTTAGATAAGAAAACCAATAATAGCAGTGTAAAACCTTTTTCATGTAAACCTAACTAAAACTAGTAATCAACCAAACCAAAGATGATAATAAATGTGTCAAGTGCATAGGGTAACGTATGCATAAAGGTGCACATCAACTTTCGCTCAGGTATGTGATGCTTTAGCTGCTAAATATCATAATAATTCTCGTGCTCTTCGTCTTCATATTCGTGATTTCTTGTATGGAATTTGTCAAGATGATCAATCTATTTAGGACTATTATTCTTGCTTCAAGTATTTTGATGAACTGCGCGATATGGGTGCACTATTTCCAACAATGATATTATTATGTTATTTTGTTGTGACATGAATGAGGGTTTTTCTCAATTTGCATATGCTAAGATGATTATCGATTTTCCACCAGAGTTGTTTACTATTGTTGTTAAAACTGAAGCTCTTGAGTTTTCTCACAAAACTCTCTCGACTTTGACACCCAGACCAATTTTTGTTGCTTTCACTGCTTCTCAGCAATCATCCAGATAGAAAGAATGGGTTTCAATGTTTGCTACCACTACCTCGGAGGACCACTTTATTTGGTAGTACGGTGGCACTTTGGTTTCTATCTTCATGATTCTTCCACAACCAGGACACATCATCATCGACCATGGCACCGCCTTGGAAGACCTTTTTCCAACACCCAATCCATAGTTTGAGAAAGGTTTTTACAACATCTTATCAAACCCGGACATGAACATTAAGAAGGAGAATGGTGAGATTCCACCTAGGGCACCACCTACCGGAGGCAACCTACCCGTGGACTCTTCGACCAATTGAGCACTTTTAGGGAACAACGCATGAGTTCAACCCAACTAGTGCAAGAGATCTATCAAGCGGTAGGAGGAATAAGCTTGCAAATGGAGGAATTGGGGACTAGGTTGGATTCTATTTGTGACACTATGCGAGTTTGAGGAGTTAGGTGGATTCCATTGAGCGGGGGTGAAGGAAGAATTTGCTATTGTGGATGAGAGAGCCGATGTGCAATATGATGCTATTGATCAGTTGATTGAGAGGTTTCATATTTCAAGACCTGATTGTTTCCACGACCTTGTTCCCAACTAGAGGTAAGAGTGAGACAAGAAGAAAGAATGAGAAGACACGAGGCGAGACGTTTGAGGGAGGACCCTTTGGGATCCCAATAGTAAGTACCACTATCTTTCCCTTTCTCCACTTATGATTTCTATCATTTCGTCGCATTGGGGATAGTGCAAGGTTTAAGTGTGAGAGAGGGAGTAGTTAGGCACTTAGGAGTTTCATCAAGATTTCTTTGTGTTGTATGCTTTTTGTTAGTGTTTTTGCTTTTCTTATATACATGTAGTATGAAGACCATCATTAAGGCATTTTTTCTACACACAAAAATTAAAAAAATTGGAAAAATGAATATATACATATATATATATACATGGCTAAGTCGAAAACCCAAAAGGGAGACTTAAGCAACATTAGGAAAGGCCTGGTAGGTTGAAAATCCTATGCATAAGTGAGAGGCCATGGTGTGGAAAAAGTTGAGAAGTGAATTCAATGTGTGTGGAGCTAGGATGAAAACCTGAAAGGGCTCCTAGGCAAAATGAGAGAAATTGAAATTTATGTTAAGCATCTCTTGGATTGTCTTTGACGCCTTCTTCCGTGGAGTAAGTTAGTTTCACACTTATCTTGTATACCTTGACTTTTTCTTGGTATAATAGTTTGCTAGCTTCTTTGAGGAGTGAGATTTTTCAGAGTCTCACATCTTTGGGGAAACTAGGGTAACTTAGGAATAAGGTTGAATGTATTGGTTAACTCTCTTTGCATGCTACTTTCCGCTTACATTTTTTCTCGTTTTTGTTTGCTTGAGGATGAGTAAATGTTTAAGTGTCGGGGGATTGATCTGTATCGAAAAGAATGAGTTAACCAATGCATTTGACACGTTTCTTATTATATTTTGGTTGGTTGATTGCTATGTTTAGTCAGGTTTACATTACAAGGGGTTTAGATAGCCATTGTTAGTTTTCTTGTCTAAATCCTTAGTTTTGTAGGTTTGTTAGACCTGATGGATGTTATGTCCTTACGAGCATATCTAGATCTTATTTTGGAAGCCTATTTGTTAGGTTGCTCATAAACACTTTAGCGTAGTATGTAGAAGGCCATCCGCAAGGGTATTAGTAGATAGTAGAAGGTCATTCGCAATGATGGTAATAGATGGAAGGCTATAAGTAAAAACATGGTAGTAGATGGAATCAAGCCCGAAAAAGGAGTCAAAGCTCGATAAAGTCCCTTTGGCACGGGCCGCAAGGATCAGCACGGCTCATGCCATCCGGTGTTCTCGTGCAGCTAAGTATGGGCATGGGTCATTCCATTTTACATGGCCCAGACCAAACCAAGTTCAAAATTTTGAAGACCAACGGCAAATTTGTGTACACCCATGCCATCAGTTTTAAGAAATCGACTCCCAGGCTGCGCCTCACAACGTTTTACAGGACCAACACCATTCATAAATGGAAAATCAATCTTCTAGATGGTGGCATGCAATGTTCTACAAGGCACATGTCATTCAACACATCAGGGTGCAAGACTAGCGTGATCGTGAGCTTAGAATGGCCAAGACCAGTGCCCAACTGGCGGGCTGTGACAAGTTGGGTAACACGGGTCGTGTGCTATAGCCCGGCCCATGCCCTACGGCTGCTAGGGATTAATGCCCTCTTTCTGGGCCTTTTTCAAGGCCCATTTATATTTATTATAAATAGGATCTTATTTCTACTAGGGTTTAAGCTTGAATAATTTTATTTTAATTTTCTTAGTTTTTCCTGAGAGTAGGTAGAGAGAGAAAGGGGCTAACCCTTCTCTCTTAGTTTATTTCTTCTTTTTTCCCAAGGGCATTGAATCCACTGAAATACTTGAGTTCAATGCTTAAGGAGTAGTAATTTGGCTTGGGAATTTATATTTGTATTCATAACCTTGTAGTTATTTTTGTAAGATTCTAAGATATTCCTATCCTTTTGTGCTTATGAAAATTATGTTGACTTTTCCCTTGAATTAATTTTAATTGCATGATTGTTACACTATGTTGGCATAAACCTTAGTCTATTTTCATGTTGGCGCATTTATTGATATTCCCTGCGGAGTGAAACCTAGATGTAATAGAGAGCGATAGTTCATGATCGTGTGGGTGTATGCATGTGGGTCACCGAGTCAATTGTCCAATGACCGTATGCTAGTTAGCTGGACTGGGGCCTGAAAGGTTACAGATAGAGATTTCTTAGTAGCAAACTAGGGTTAGCATAATTCGACCAATGTCGTTGCAACCTTAGAGTCAATGATAAGGTGCCTATCCATTTGTCAACGTAGATCTTGGGAGAACCATTCGTAGTGAAGTGCTCGGGATGTAATTTTACGGGGGAGAATTAGATCTGCACAGCAGACAGGGCCATTGTTGTACTCCTCTATTTATGGAGGCGGAGGTGGTAGAAGAATACAAGTGCATCCTTATGTGACCTATAGGGGGAAGTGTTGACTACCGAAAACAATGTGTGGCATAAGCATTAGGATGTGTTTATGTGGCTTGTAGTTGATAGAATCTAGAATCAAAATATACTACTAGTCATGTAACGCAAATATCCCCAAGTTCTAGTTTGATATAGTTTACTCTCTCTTGATGACCCGATTGCAATTGTGTTGAGTTAACCTATAAGGTTCTAGCATCTCTTTAGATGACCCAAAACTTACCGATATCTACCTTTTGGTAGTTTAGTAGTAAGAACTGGAGAAACACTACAAATATCTATCTTTGGTCTCTCAAGCGCTCCGTGTGTTAATCCTATCTTCCGCAAAAAGGTTTTGACAGTTTTAACGACCCTGCGGAGTGCAGATCATGTACCTTTTTCGTGGCCCGTACAATCTGTTAGTGGATGAGAGGAGATCAGTTTGAGAGTGTATCCAAGGAATGAAGTTACCATCCGAATACTCTTCAAATGTTAGTTGTTTTACGAATAATGAGTTGCATATGACTGACTTATTCTCAAGTGATTGTCACGTTCTCATGAAACAATTGTTGCCCATTGCCATATGTGGTGTCATGAAGGAGGGTGTGAGATTTAGTTTTATGCAACTGTGTTTCTTCTACAACTCTATTTTTCATAATAATATAAGCAGGCAAGTGCTTGATGTGTTAGAGAGGAAGGGGTTTTTAGCGATAGTTAGATAAAGAATTACTTTCCCATATCCTTTTTTGAAATCATGGTTCATCTAGTCATTCATTTGGTTAGGGAAATTTGACTATATGGTCCAGTGGGAATGTATTGCATGTACCCATTTGAGTATCACATGGATGTTTTCAAAGGTTACATTCACAACCATAGCTAGCCGAATGCTAGCATTGTGCAAAGGTAAGTGACCGAAGAGATCATTGAATATTTTACTTCAAACTTAGTTGGTAAGAAATCAGTGGGATTACCATAACAAGCACATTTCAGTAGGAAGAATGGAGTTACATGTTCAAAAGGTATACTACTTACACCCTTGTGTGCTGAGTTGATGGAAGTGCACCTTTATATTTTACGGAATAGTAGTGAGAATGAACTGTACGTTCAAGAGAACATGTCACATTTACAAACACTACATCCGGACTGGCCTTCGAACAAAATACTGCTAGAGCATTCTTCCACATTTGTGAATTGGTTTTATAATCACTGCAATGTGGACTTTATGCCGGGTAATTTTTGAGCATTTATAAGAAGACCAAACTGCACTGTAAGAAGATACCTTGGGTATGATACCTAGGGTATGATATGAATGGATTTATTTTTACAAAAGTTGAGAAGGACAACAAGAGTACAATGTAAAACAGTGGTGTTTACATTGAATCTGAATCGATGTGGCAGTCTAGCAAGAAAGACATATTTTTTGCTGTGATGGCCTTTTACGAGGTGATAAAGGAGATTTGGGAGTTGGATTATTTTGAGTTCAATGTTGTGGTATTCAAGTGCCAGTGGGTTGATAATGGAGGCGGGGTTCGTACGGAGAAACCTATGGGTTTCACATTGGTTGACCTAACTCAAGTTGGATTCGAGGATGACAAGTTCATCTTAGGTGCCTAGGCATGCTAGGTTTTTTATGTCTAGGATCCTAGCAATGAGAAGTGGCATGTCTTCCTACATGGGAGTAAGTTCCATTTCGAAGAGAAGATTAATTTGACCCTCGAAGTTGAATGTCCCGAGTTCCAAATCAAAGGAAACAAAATACACCCACCACACCGAACCAAAGGGCAACAAGGCTACAAAAGAGAAGATAATCGATCAGCTAAAAGAGAAAGAAAGAAAGAAGCTAAGGGACCAGGGATACATAGAAGAAGAGATCGAGCAGGAGATCAATTTTTAAAAAATCAAGTCGGACAGATTGCTGGTCTACCTGGGTCCAAAAAAAAGAAATGATAAAAACTATGCAACCCCGGAGTCAAAGCCATTGCAGAGGATATTGTAACTATCCAATTCATGTAAACTTCCATATTCATTACTAACACAATAATATTCACCACAGTTGAGGATGAACGAGGGAAAAAAAGAAGGGAACCCTAGAGTTGGGCCCGGGTGAGGACATTCTGATAACAGCCACTGGGAAGAGGGATCACCCAGTTTGCTACGACGTCCAATAGTTGTTGATATCCTAGGTATAGAAAGAAGAAAGTGCAGCAGCACCTCCTTGTCCTAAAAGAAGGAGGCCAAGAAACCCCTCACTGATCAGCCGGTTGTCAAGGCGAAGGTCGTTTACCTTGACAAGTTGGTCAATGGGATAGTTGTAGCATGTGGATTAAATATTATTGAAAGCCTTGGGGATCCGAAGAGCTTCATTTAGAATGCCTTGATGGTGTGTCCATTGGTCTTAGCGGTTCGGACCAATATCCCCCCAGTGACAAAAGAAAATGAGGACGTAAATATGCATTATAATTACCAATTTTCTTTTTCGTTTACACTCAAAAAATAGTTAGACTAACTAAATTATCACTCTTTGTAACAGGATTGTGATTTGGTCACCTTGCTCATCAAGATCCTTGAGGGACATAGGGTGAGGGTTGCTAAAGCATGGCTCCAGAAATCTAAGTGTCCCGATAAATCACCTGGTCTAGTATCTGGCGTCCATGTGCACGAGCCAATCTACCATCCAAGAGTTGGATTTCCGCCTGCCAACACCATTTCAATGACATGGGAGAGGCTTTAGGGAATGTGGTAAACTGACTGGTGTCTTTGTTCGGACATGGAGATGATCCCGAGCCCAAGGACTCTGAAGCCAATCTAGCCCGGAACGATGAATTTTATTGCGTTAATGTCAACGACAAAGAGGTAATAAGTACAACTAATTACTACATCTATTACATGCTAAATTTTATATAATGATTCGTTCAACTTCAATTATTTTTCTCTCCAGGTGTCAACTCCAAAATTTTCTAGATCAAGCAACTTCATCTGTCCATCGAAACAACAATTTCTACATGGAAGGCCACTGCAACTGGTACATTTCAATAACATTCATCTTGTACCTTATTTAATTATTTTTAAGTTAGTCTAATTTTGGTGCGATTAATTTGTTTCAGATTAACAAGTGGCTGTTCAAGGCATATCCCAACATGAGGAAGTACATCAAGTACTACAACGAACTTGTAAAGCACATGCAAAAGTCAGGAAAGGTGGTGTTATTTTTGGAGTTCCAACCTTCGAATTTTGGTACGAAACATCAAAGTGGATTGTTTTATCGAAGAGATGGTGGAGTTTGGAAACAAACTTGGCAACTTCATAGCAATGGCTTGGCTAGTGAACTCACAGATAGATGTGTGGAGTGGGTAAGATTAACTTTTTCACATAAATTGTATATATTTATACCCTAATTTTTAAATAAATTAACAAATGCTATTCCTCAAGGCACCTATGTGACCAAGTCTTCGAAACCAAAAATGGCCGCATTCAGTTTGTTTTGTGTCGTGCTGAAGGCTATGCCTCGGAAATCAAGGCTGCAGAAGTCAAAAGTCGTGCTAAAGCCATTTGTATACCATGCTTGTTATTGACGAAGAGATTGATGTGGTGCCATATTTTAAAATGTAAGTGACATTTTTCAATTTTCCCATATATGCTTACAAATTCGTCCATGTGCTACTTTCTTTTCAACGGAGAGATCGTTGATATTTAGTACTCATCCGTCCTAGTACGGAGGAAGTTTTACCCTTGACTTGATGACTGGAGGAAACAAACCCCACAATCTTCTTGAAAACCAAATCATTTCCAAGTACTTTCATTCTTTTCATTGTACTAATTTTAACATCTATACATGTGAGTTACGTAACCATTAAAAGTTCACCATTACTAGGATAGCATGCCAATATTAAAGAAAGAAGAGAAAGATATAACCATCTCCAAATTACACCTGGAAAATCACAAACATTGATGTAAGTCATTCAATCAAGAGTCTCTTCATTTCCAACATTATTTAATACAATTGCATTTAACTTGATTTTTTCATTTGCAGTACCGACTTTGGGAGAGTGGCTGAGAATGCAGGTACTACGTCCTCCTCTTCATGGAAGAACTTGCGCTCAAGACAGCCACTACAAATATTCTAGAGGTAGGTTGACAAATTACAAATTAAACATTTGTTCTTCTTACTAAATACTTTCACATAATCAATCATCAGGTTTTTTGTACACAATAGATGTTTCCCCCGGCAAATGGAGCATACAATGGCAAGGAGATAGCAGGTGTAGCCTAGAGATAGTGTCAAGCTTGGGTGGACGTATATTCCAAAAAATGCAAGGCTTCTACAAACCTGATGCAGTAAAATGGAGGATAAAAAATTGATTTCATAAAAATTTACTTGTTTTAAGAGAACTGCTTGTGGATGGATTATGTTTTGAGACTTGCTTAGTTTTTAATTTATTCATTTCTTCTTGCATATAATTAATCTTGTTTCCTGTAAAACTATATTAGATTCTGTGTTTCTGATTATTCTGAGGTTCTTGTGTGATATTTCCCAGAGTTTTGATCCGAGATGGGCCAGGGAAAATTAAAATATGTCATTGCAAATGTAAAACAAAATCAGCACCAATTTTCCAATAATGAACTGTTGCTGGAAAAATGAACACCGCTAAAACTTTGAATACCAGTTCTGGAAAATTTACATCCTCATAAGCCCAAGCATCGGCAATTTGTTTTCATATCGGTATTATAATATTTAGATCGTTCTAATCACAAGCACTAGCAATTCTATTTATACCGGTACTTAATTGAAAATGGCGCTAAAAACATAATAGCACTAAACTTCATTTTTATAATCAGCACCGGCAACGATCAACAGACGTTAGTTATTCTCAGAACCGGTATTTTTTTAAGCACCGGTATGTTATAGGTCATTAAAGTAGCTGTAGTATTGTATTGGTGTTGGTTATAGGGACAAGAACCGCTACAGTAAATTTGGCATCAGCATGAGAACCGGTGCTAGGTTTTTATATCCAACACCGGCTTTGGGTACCGGTGCCTTTGTAACTACGTTTCAGTACCCCCATACTTAGACACTAGTAGATCAGGGGCCCAAATTACAGATGCCTATTTACAGGATTACCGGTGCCATGGGGGCCCCTGCAATAGTGAGAACTAGAGGTATATGCACTTTCAAAAAATTGAGGAGTATATGCGCACTAAACAAGGAACTTGGGGCATGAATGAACTTTATTTTATTTTATTTTGTAGCACAAAGTCTTATTTTAGATCGATTAACCGTTAGACATGGCCATTTTATAATTGACGTAACTAATGAGGTAATTTAGTGTTTATTTTTATTTATTGCAACAGAGCTTCTATAACTTTTTAAAAAAATTAAATGTATCGTAACGTATAAATAATTACAATTTGACCATAAAATTTATTGAAACAAGGTTTTTCATAATTGGTCTAGCCGTTAGTCGGTATAATAGGAGACTTTCTCATTTTGTAGTGGTTAAAGTAATTATTATCACTACAAAAAAAGAGTCCAGTAGTGACGCATATTTTGTGACAAGTAAGAAAATGCCACAATATTTGCTCCACTTTCAGGTGTCACTAAAATATTTATGATACATGCACGTGTCACTAAACTGAATTACTACATCAATTCATGTCACAAATTTAGTGACACTTCTAAATTGAACTGCATCTTAAAGC
>JAULKK010330877.1:0-10911 GCA_032355705.1 Rubia peregrina | reverse complement strand
TCTCCCTGATGGCTACTCCATTCTCTCTCTGGCTCAGTGGTTCCGATACTCTCCTGCTGGGTGCTGCCACTTCTGGGGGGATTATAGCCTCCGTCCCAAAACACAGCCTGTATGGAGACCCTCATGTAGCGGTTCTTGGTATAGTTCTATATGCCCACAACACACTCATTAATTCTTCTTCTCATTCTTCCTTGGCTTGTGCCAGTCTCCTCTTGAGCCCTTGAACAATCATTCATTTAGTCACTTCCATTTGCCCATTTTCCTGTGGGTGTGCTTTGAAATACTGCCTTAGCCGCCTTGCTGCATGAACCAGGGCTAACGCTAAGTTCTCCTAACATGTGTATCTCTATTCGAGGCCCTGCAGAGCCTAGCTGAAAATGTATTCTGGTCGCTGGATTTTGTTTTCTTCTTTAACCAGCTCCATGTTTACAAACTGATCCACTGCTGCTACATACAAGTATAGGGTTTTTCCCTTCCTTGGACTGGTCAGCGTAGGAAGATCTTTCATGTAGGTTTTCAGCTCCTTAAATGCCCTCTCCTGTAGCTCTCCCTATTGCACCATCCACTTTTTGTCTACACATCCTTTCGGCGTTTTGAAAAATAGAAGTGTCTTTACAGCTGATCGTGACATAAAATTATTCGTAGCCGCAAGCTTCCCATTCAGGCTATGAAACTCCTTCACGATGCTTGGAAATTATGATTTCTAAAATCACATTTATCTTTTTGGAGTTGGCGTGCAGGCGTTCGTTTGACACCATATGCCCCAGGAATTTACCTGCTCCCATTCCAAATTTACATTTAGCTGGGTTCAACTTCATTTCTTTCTTCCTGAACTGGAATAAGGCATCCCTAATGTCTTCCATGAAAGTCTCATACTGTCTACTTTTTATCACCATGTCATCCACATATACCTCAAGGTTTCTGCCAATCTATTTCTGAAAGACTCTATCCACCATCTTTTGGTATGTTGCCCTTGCATTTCTTATGCTAAAAGGAATCATACGGTATCTAAAGCCCCCTTTACCGTGATGAATGCAGTTTTCTCAGGATCTGGTGATATCCCTTATATGCATCGAGGAAACATTTGATTAGGTAGTTGGTGATAGCGTCTACCTTCTGGTCAATGACCAACAATGGGTAGCAGTCATTTGGGCATGCCTTGTTCAGGTTCATACAGTCTATGCACATTCTCCAGCTGCCATCATTCTTTTTAACCAGTACTAGATTGGTCAGCCAGGTTGGATAAGGATTTTCTTCCAGGATACCCGTTGCAACTAGCTGGGCCACCTCCTTGTTAACTGCTTCATTCCTTTACCTGCACAACATCCTATGCTTCTGCTTAACTGGCCTGTAAGAGGGGTCCATCTTTAGTTGATGTCAGCCTAAATCCTTTGACACCCTCATCATATCGTATGGCTTCCAAGCGAAAGCTCACCCATTTTCCTCTAGGACCTTTATCAGCTTGTCTCTTACTTGGGCTAAGAGATTGGTTCCTATCTGCACTGACCAACTTTCATTCAGCCTTACCGTCTCCACTTCTGCACCTAGCTATCAGCTTGTCTCTCACCTGAGCTAAGAGATTGGTTCCTATCTGCACTGACCAACTTTCATTCAGCCTTACCGTCTCCAGTTCTGCACCTAGCTTTGATGGATCGTTTCCTTCCGTGATTAACCTGTGTCTCGTAGCTCATGTCTTTGTCTTCCTGTTTCCTCTTACTGAGCGCAATCTTGTGGCACTATCTGGCTCTCTATTGGTCTCCCTTTACTATGACTATTCCTTCATATTCGGGAACTTCAACAACAGGTGCATGGTAGACACTATGCCCTTGAGCAATGGTAGCGCCGGCATGCCTAGTATCAGCTTGTAGAGACTGTTTGCCTTCACGACTAGGAATTCCATGTCAACCATTTTACTTCTCTCATATTCTCCCACCGTCGCCAGGAGGAGTATTGTGCCTTTGACCATACCGTCCTGTCTGTAAAATCAACCAGCGGAGTGCTCGTCTGTTCCAACTTTAAAAAATAATGCCAATACATAATTTCTGCGGAAGTGTCTTTATCGACATATGCCTGATGTATCCTATTTTCCATTACCCTGATTGTTATGACCACCGCGCCTGCACCAACATGCATGTCTGGTATCGGGTCACTATCATTAAACATTATTGCTTTGTTTGCTCCCAACTTTATTTCCTCCAACGTTAGCTGTGGGGTCTACCTGTATCATGCTTTTCGCTGAGACTCAGTTCTTCCTCCTGCGCTTCCACCTATGATGGAAAATATTATTGTTACCATAATTGCTCTTACACTAGGGGTATTATTTCTCTATGTTTTGTTGAGTTCATCAACTTTCTCGGCTCCGGGAACCCCATTTCCCTTATTCGGTCTTCGCTCCATGTCAGGGCTCCTTGACTCACCTCGACTATCCCGCTGTTTATAGAAACTTCCATACTTATTTTTTCCATGGTAAGTATCCCTATTGTGATCCTTTGTATTTTTTTCTAAATGCGCCAGTTCCCCGCTCTTCACTGCATTCTCTATATTGTGCTTCAGGTGAATATAATCATTCGGTTTATGGCCGTGATCATCATGGTACTCACAAAACTGGGGATTATTCCTCTTCTCTTGTGGCAACTTCATCCTTGGTGGAACATCGAAGATGCCTTTTCCTGCTTAGAGTCTGAAAATCTCTCTGGGCATTTTGATCAGGGGGTAAAAATTCTTTCTGACTTGTTGAACTTGTCGAGCATCTACTTGTTGCCAGTTCGATTGGCTCCTGCTCTCTTAGTCATTCTTTCCAAATTGTCCCTGTCAGTTTTGTGCTGGCCATGACCTCCCAATGCTTCCTTCCTCCTGTTTTCTGCCAGGTCCGCCCTGTGGAAATTTTCAACTCTTCTCATCAACTCATTAATAGTCATTGGCGGGTCCAGGGTGAAATCCCACAACAACAACTCGTGCCTGAGATCGTTCACAAACGTGTCTATGAGGAATTGGCTACTCCTCTCCTTCACCAGATTCGCTTCGTCATTGAATCTCTCCCAGTACGCTGATAACGTCTGGTGACTTCTGTCTGATGGCAAGTAACTCTAATCTTGTCTTCCAAAACCTCTTCCTTTGCATGAAACGGGTTAAGAAATTTTCCTCTAGCTGGCCGAAGCTGTCTCTCGTCCCATTTTCCAAGTTCCTGAACCACACCCTAGCCGCAGCTGTCAATGTGGTTGTAAATAAATGCAACATATAGCTTGCAGTATCGTAAAAGTGATCATGTTGGTACAAAAGGTGTGCAAATGGTTCTCTGGATCTGCCTCGCCATTGTACTGACCCATGTTCATTATTATTTTTAGATTTAGGTCTGCCGTGAATAGTTGTATTCATTTGGTAAACGGGGAACCCCTAGCCTGCCTACCTGGGCCCTCCGCTTCAATTGGCAGCGCCTTTCACCCGGTCTGTTCCTTATTTTTCTTGAGTGGTACATAACTTTATCTCCATTCGCAGTCTACCACTGCTTCTTCTGCTCCAACTCACCATTTTTTCCTCGAATAGGCAGTACTTTTCTCTCGCACTAGCCCACTTTGAACTATCTGTGACACTTTCCCTCCTCTCGTGGGTGCCTCAAAATCTCCCTCTTGTTCTGGGAAAAGCTCCTTGGGTGCACGTTATGTCTCCTTCACCGCGGCGGCCTATCATTCATTTCCTTTATTATGTTCATCATCTCTTCCTGAGACGCCATTATCGTTTGAAGGATTTTTTAGTTGTTCACCACCTCCTCCGCCATGCGGGATTATTGTCTCTCTCTCCTCGACGTTAGTGTCGGAGCAGGCTCATCTTCATGTGTTACGTCTTCCATCGTCAACTGGTTGTATGGATTTTCCGGCATTCGTGCCTCCATCTTCTCAAAGCTGCATGGATACTAAAAAAGTATTTCGATTCTAAAAAATGGTGCAAAAGTTAATACCAAAATTTATTGTATTTCCATCGATGATCCACACCAGCCCAATATGCACCTAAACCTACAAGGCAGGCAGAGAGAGGTCAGGCTGGTAGGCCCAAAGCCGTGCCTGCTTTGACACTCCCGTTAGCAATAGAAGCCATGTAGAAGCGGATCTAAATGAATATTAGACTAATAGCAGTAATCTTACCTCGTGCCTAACACTCTTCCTCGTTATATGTGGTTTTGTGGTTGATGGGACTGGAGCTATCTCATCAGTTCCCATATAACTACTACTATCCTGACTTCGCATCCAAGTAGCGTCCATGGGGAAACAGGTTGTCCGTTCCTCGGGAAACAGGTAGAGTCCCTGGGAAGATAGGTTGTGCGTTCTTTCCTTCCTAATACTTATTGGGTTTCTTAGGCCCATACATTATCACCCATCAATACCGGGAGGAGTATAATGTCTTTCGGCCATACTGTCTTATCTAAAAAGTCCACCAGCAGGTGCTCGTCCACTCCAACTTCCTTCTGGTATTCTCATCCAACTTCTCAAAAAAAGTGTTTGTACATGACTTCCACAGATCTTCCCCTTTCTACATATGCCCGGTGAATCCTCTTTTTCATTACTTTGACTGTATGCACCACCGCATCCGCACCTGGCGGCCTTTCCGGTATTGGGTCGTTATCATCAAACATTATTTCTTCATTTGCTCCCAGTTTCTCCTTCCCGGCATTGATTGTTGGGTTTGTCTGTAGTGCGCCTTTCGCTGAGACTCAGTCTTTCCTCCTACACTCTCACCTATGATGGCGTATATATCAGTCATTGTACTGACCAGGGGGGTGAAGATTCTCTCTGACTTGTTGAACCTGTTGGACATCTGCATGTTGCCTGTCTGATCGATCCCCGCCTTCTTTACTCTTTCTTCCGGGCTGTCCTTGTCAGCCCTGTGCTGACTATGCCCGCCCAATGCCGCCCTGTGGAAATTTTTGACTATTGGTGGGTCCAGAGTGAAGTCCCGCAACAGGAACTCGTGCATGAGGCCGTTTACAAAGGTGTCAATGAGGAACTGGCTGCTCTTCTCCTTTACCTAGTCTGCCTCATCGTTAAACCTCTCCCAATATGCCTATAATGTTTCCGCTGACTTTTGTTGGATAGCAACAGTTCCGATATTATCTTTTGAAACTTTTTCCTTTGCATGAAGCGGGTTAAGAATTTTCCTCTAGCAAACTAAAGCTACCTATCTCCCCATCTTCAAGGTGCCTAAAACATACCCTAGCCGCATCTGTCAGGGTAGTTGCGAACACCTTGCACCATATAGCTTTCGGTATCGCAAAAGTGCCCATGTTGGTACAAAAGGTGTGCAAATGGTTTTTCAGGTCTGTTTTGCCATTGTACTGACCTAAGTTCATTGGTATTTTCATCTTTGTGTCTGCTGTAAACAACTGTATCCGTCTGGTGAACGGCAAGCCTCTAGTCTGCTTGTCTTGACCCTCATCTCTTTCTTTCTGCAGTGCTTTTTGTCCAGTTTTCTCCTTGTTCCTATGGGGTGGTACATAACCTTCTTTCCACTCACGGTTTTTCATTGTTTCCTCAGCTTCACTTGGCCTCTTTTTTTTAAGGAGGCAATGCTTCTCACCCCTCCTACTCAACTTTGAACTATTTACGACGCCTTCTCTCTTCCGATGAGCACTTAGGAATCTCCCTCCTGCCCCTGGAAAAGCTCCCTCCACTGAGGCTACTTATCTTCCATTTCCTTTAGCCTATTCATCATCTCCTTCTGGGATGCCATTATCGTTTGAAGGATCTCTGAGTTTTTCACCACCTCCTTCGCTGTGCAGATTCAATGCTTCTCTTATGTCACCTTTAGCATTGAGGCATCTTCATTCTCTTGTGTTACACCCTCTATCATCACCTAGTTGTACGGATTCTTGGGTAACCATGCTTCCATCTTCTCCGAGTTGTATGGATTCTAAATGTTTAATGCGATCCTCACAGATGACGTGAATGTTAATACAAATTTTTTAGTACGTTCAGCAACGCTCCACACCAGCCCAATATACACCTGAACCTACAAGACAGACCGAGAAAACTCAGGCAGGTGAGCCCAGGGCCGTGCCTGCTCTGATGCTTCCGTTAGCCCTTGAAGCCATATAGAAGCATATCTAAGTGAATAATAGACTGATTGGAAAACCTTACCTTGTGTCTAACACTCTTCCTCATTATATGTGATTTAGGGGCTAATGAGACTGGAGTTGTCCCATCTGTGCCATATGATTGCTACTGGCCTTATTCTGCACCTAGGTAGCATCCCTGGGAAAACAGGTTGTGCGTTCTTGCCTTCCTAATGCTTATTCGACCATTTAGGCCCATACATTATCACTGAACTAACCCGAGGCTTTAGGGAGATTGGTGAAGGTGGAAATTTAGCTGGGAGATCATGCCATTGAATATGCCCCAAGGAAAGTAATAGAGAGAAAAGTAATGGTACACTTTCAGGAAGAAATGCCCAAGGAAAGAAAAATGAAAGCAGTAAAGAAGGGAAAGATTCTTGCCAAGCTGGAGGATAAGAAAAATATATGGGAACCGATGCAGGAAGTTGTATGTGGATGGAGCCTCTGTAGTGGAGGGAGCAAGTTTTGGCCTGGTAACATCAGACCCAGACGGCGTGAAGTTAACCTATGCCCTGCATTTTAAGTTATCAGCCTTAAATAATGAAGCAAAATATGAGGCACTGATTGCGGGCATTGAGATACCTAGGAAGCTGGAAGCAAAGAAGCTGCAGGCCCACGGGGACTTGATGTTGGTAGCCAACCAGTACAATGGGTAGTACGGTGCCAAGGAGCCAATAATGATGAAATACAGGGACAAAGTCAGAAGTTTGGCATCTGTGTTTAAATAATTTGACATCACCCAGGTTTGAGGCCATAGAACACGAGAGTGAATGCGTTGAGAAAGATGGCATTCTCAGCGCAGACACACTTAACTAAGTATGTTGCTGGTAGAGGAGTTGGTGTGTAGGTCAACTTACACAAGACACGTAGAGGCAATACAAAAGGTGATGCCTGACTGGACAACACCCACCAGTAATTACCAGGAACATGAAACACTTCTAGCAGATGATAAGGAGGCATGGACAATCAAAATTAAGGCTATTCAATACTCTATGGGGAGGGGCTGTTATACAAAAGGGGCTACAGTGAGCCATGCTTATGTGCCTAGAGCCCGAGGTGATAGACACAGTACTCAGAGAAATACATGAGATAAGTTGATGCAGTTATCAAGGATCAAGAATAGTGGTACTGCGTGCAGTAGGAGCAGGCTACTACTGGCCAACCATGAGGGCAGATTCAGAAAAATGGTTAGAAAATGTCACAGATGCTAAGAGCACACCAAGGTACAGTGGTTTCCTAGAGAATAATTTAACAGCATAAGATCACCCAGGCCTTTCACTAAATAAGGGATTGACATTACGGGGTTGTTTCTTGAGGCAACATGGAGAAAGATATTTAGGATGGTAGCAAACGACTATTTCACAAAGAGTGTGAAGGCTGAGGCTATAAAAAGTATAACGAGCAAGAGAGTCACAACTTTTTCCTGGAGAAGCATAGTGTGTAGGTTCAACATCCCACAGGTGATAGTGAGCGAAAATGGAAAGCATTTCACAAATGAGCCTTTCAGGTCATGGTACGCTGGCCTGAACATAAGGAAACAGTTCACATCCCATTCTCAGGCAAACAGGGAAACGAAAGTGACAAACAGGACAATAGTCCATGGACTGAAGAAGAGTCTGAGGAAGGCTAATAGGGAATGGGAAGAAGAGTTGGAAAGTGTGCTATGGGCATAGAGAATCACAGATAGAATAGCCAGGAGAAGTCCCTCTAGAAGCTGTGTTTCAATAATAATGCCTTTATTCCCCCAGAAGTCGTGGTGCCCAGCAGAAGAGTAACCATGTCGATGAACCTGGAGGAGAATGACCAAGTAATCAGGGAGAATCTGGATGAGCTGGATGAAGTCAGGGAGAAAGTAGTGCTGAAAGAAGCTGCGTACAAATCCTTAATGGAGCAGTATTACAACAACAAGGTCTGAGTTATATCCCTGAAAGTGGAAGATCTAGCATTGAGAAATAACGAAGAAAGCTAAGCCCAGGGTCAAAAGAAGCTAGATATAAAATGGGAAGGCCCATACAAGGTGGATGAAGTGTTAAGGAAAAGAGTATACAAGATGAAGGCACTGGATGGAAGACCAATCCTCCACAACCGAAACATAGTCAACCAAAGAAGGTACTATGCTTAAGTAACCGTAACCTTATACATGTATGGAACCTTCTATCGAATGGTATGTTATGATTGACGGGCGAGATGGGATTCCTGAAGGGATTAAATATTTTCTAAGTCCATAAGGGGTATGATCCTAAGGAAATCTAGACCTGCGTCTATCTATTTTGCTGCTTTACCTGAAATGAAAAAAACATGGAAAAAAATTAGCTAATGAATGTTATCAAGTGAGCCCCGCCCTGGCTAAAGTTGCAATGCTGGCTCCAAAAGCCAGCAGGTCGCGGGCTAGGGCCAAACATGCAAAATAAAATTGCTCTAGCCATAATCATAGGCGTTGAGAAATAATCCCGGCCTTGGATAAAGTTACAATTCTAGCTCCAACAGCCAGCAGCTCGCAGGCTAGGACCAAACAGGAAAAAGGAAAAAGCTCTGGCCACAACTATAGCCATTAGGATAAAAGCCCGACCCTGGGTAGAGTTGCAATATTGGCACCAATAGACAGTAGCTCGCAAGCCAGGACCAAACAGGAAAAAGGAAAAAGCTCCAGCCACAACTATAAGTGTTGAGAAATGAGCCCGCCTTGGCTAAATTTGTAGTGCTGGCTCCAACAACAAGCAAATTGCAGGTCAGGACCAAACAATCAAAAGGAAAATATCCAGCAATAAGCATAATCATTGAAGCAAGGAGTGTAACCCTGACTAAAGTCGTGATGCGGGATCCAACAGCCAACAGATCGTAGGTTAGGCCCTTAGAGGTGAAAAGAAAGAAGATCCAGCCATAACCACAATCAGAGAATAGCAAGCCTAATCTCAATAGCTAGAAAATTACGGTTAAGACCAAGTAAACCAGGACAAAAGATGTCAAGCGGCCAAAAAGAGCTTTATTTCAACAAACAGAAAAGATGGAAGTTGGACCAAATGTGAACAAAGAGGCAAATTCTGGCCAGGAGGTCATTGCCAGGTGAAGGCCTAGCCAGAAGTAAGCCAGGGAAAAAATTATTAAGTGGATAAATCTACAAGAGGAAAAGTGTTGATTGCATTAGAACAACACTTCAAGGATAGGGACATGATTACCACCCAACACGAACATGAGAAATAAGACAAACGAAGAAAAATGCACAAAGAATGGCAATCTACAACAAATTAAATTTTAAAAATGTACGAGGTTTAGAAAGGGGGAAGACACACCACAACAAGGACATACAAAAGTAAATATTGTTTTAAGTACACACCAGATAAGAGAACAAATAAATATAAGAAACAAGCTACGATAACAATATTCAAGGCTTCTTGCCACCTGCTTATTCATCCTCCTCACCTTTTTGAGCCTTCGCAGTTGCAATCTTGCACTTAGCGCCCCCATCTTGATCCTTTCCAAAGATAGATTGGGTATCAGAAGAAACTAATATGCTTTCCACATTCCAGTTGTCAAACTCATCGGTAGTCATATCTGGGCACATCTTGGAGAAGTGCTCAGTGAAGCTGTACTCACGAAAAGGAACAAAGGCATTGCCCAGCCTGATGCGCAGCGCCTCCTCATCCTTGGTCCGGGAGTAGAAGGTGATGACCTTCATCCGGGCCTCACTCAGCAACTTGTAAGCCTTGTTACTCTGCATGATGCCAAAATAAAGACTCAGGAAGCCGCAAGTGAAATATCAATTGCGGAAGGCACAAAGATTGGCGTTCTCAGCTTCAGAGCGACCCAAGAAAGACTGCAAGGAGGCTGATACCCTTTTCTCCAACAAAAGATCTTACTCCTGCCTGAGGGAGTCAACCCCATACTTTAGCTCGCTATACTCGGGCTGTGGGCTATCAAGCTCGTCTTGCATGGCCTAGGATGAGTGGAGAACCTGGGAGAAAAGAAAGAAATATTATGAAACGTGAAAGATAGACGAGAAAGGAAAAAATACGAGGAAGAAATGTACCTCAGTACGGAAGATGCCAAGAGGTCAGCAAGAGAGGTGGCACCCGCCATGTTGAAAGAGCGCTCCCTGAGTCAATCGATGAAGTGTGGGATGGGTAGGACCTAAGAAATGATCTCAGTATGTACCGCAGTGATACGCATATGGCCAGCTTGAGAAAAGGAACTACGAGTAAAGAACGGTGAGAATGGAATGGAATGGGCAGGCTGGACGACAAGGGCACCACCCTGCGACTGACTAACAAGCTAAGAAGTCGGAGTCTCAAGAAACAGGTCAGGGATGGTCTCACCAGAGGGGTCATTAGCACCACCATCCTCTTTCTTAGCAAAGTGACGGTGGGGTTTCTTATGTAGGGGCTCCTCGTCGGAAGCCTCGTAGTCAGACAGCTTAATGGGTTTCTCTTTCTGGTCAATCATGCCCGCTGTTTCCTCACCCAATGACAGAGGACGGGAGCTAGAAATATGGCATGGCAGCATGGAAAGGTCCCTGAGGAAGTTAGCAACAGACATCTCTGCGAAAAAGGGCAAGGAAAATGAGTTTAAAAAGCAAAGAAAAAACTTTAAAGATAAGACGTAAAAACAGCTCGAATCACAAGAAGGGTACAAACCCCTATAAACCTATACCACTTTGATCTGTAGGCCCATGAAGAAACTGAGCCTTCTTGCTCAGTGAAGGAAATGGATTCTGCTCAGTTTTTGTTTTCTGAGCAAACCTTCTTGGCGGGAAAGCTTATGGAAGTAGAACGGCACCGTTTCATTGGTTTTGTTTTTATTCGAATTCTGTT
>JAULKK010330856.1:0-10911 GCA_032355705.1 Rubia peregrina | reverse complement strand
GGTATTTCCAGTTTCTTATTTGGGCCTCCCCATCACAGGTAGGAGCTGGAATGCTCAAACATGTCAAATACTTGTGGGGAAGATTAGAACAAGACTTCATAGCTGGAGAGGAAAGACACTTTCTTATGCTGGCAAGATACAATTGATCAATACGGTTTTTCTTAGCATTACTAGTTATTGGATCAGTGTTTTCAAGCTTCTAGCAAGTGTTTATGGAGACATTGAATCCTTGTACATAAACTTCTTATCGGGTTATAAGGAGGATGAGAAGGGGCTGCATCCTATTGCATGGAAAACACTTTGTATTGAGAAGCAGAAAAGGGGTGCTGGTATCAAGGATCCTTTCCTATGGGGACAAGCCTTATTGTGCAAGCAATTGTGGAATATTCCAAAGGAGAAGGCTAACCTATGGGTCAAATGGATTCAAGAGGTTTACATGAAGAGAGCAGCAACTCTTCAAACTTGCAAAGCACCAAATCATACGAGTTTTAGTTGGAAGCACTTGATGAAGCTAAGGGATCCAATGTTGCCAATCCTTCCACAATGCTTATCAAGTACTGGTACGTTCAAATTCTCTTTAGCTTTTGGTTTTCTCCAAGGGCAAGGAACTAGAAGGGCTTTCTATAATACTATTTGGAGTGGAAAGTTGTTACCTAAGCAATCTTTCTTTTTATGGAGATGGGTTTTGGGAAGACTATCTACCTTGGATCGCCTTCATGGTTTTGGTTTCCACTTGAATTCCTCTATGTGTTCTTTATGCAACCAACAACTGGAGGATTGATAAGATATCAAAAACGTCATTTATTATTATTTTTCTATTTTAATATTTTTAGGAGGTCAACATTGTACTCTTTTTCCCATTGGATTTTTTAATGAGGTAATGTGATCATTTTAGTTTATTCTTAGTATTATTAATAAAGCCATAAACTCGGTCATGTTGACTTATAAGAGTTTTGGTAATATTTTAATTATTAGAATTAGATTTGGTAAGATTAGATATTTTCAAGATGGAAGACAGCCAAGAAGAAGACCAGACGATTCAGACTTGGAATTGAAGATGGAATATTGATTACTTTGAAGTTTACTGCATGAAGATTACTTCTTTGAGGTAAATTAGCACGGCCATGGAAGATATGGTAAGCAATAGTAATATTGGAAATCTAAGACACGGCCAGCAGTAATATTTCTTTAGAAACAAAAGTCACGGCCAGATTTAGATTAGACTATATTTGATTTTTGGTATTTTCGTTATTTATGGTTTTAGTTTCTTAAGCTGTAATAAAATTTGATTCAGTTTTTATTTGTGATTAGGGTTTTGATGAGCTCGAAATTCTCCTCAATTTAAAGAGAGGAGCATCCGAGAATTGTACACAATTATATGAATCAAATTCAGACTTTTGAGAAATTCGCATTATCTTCATTGTTGCTTAAACCTGCGGGCTATTTAAGTATTCAATACCTCCTTTATATTCGTACCCTGCGGACTAGACGTTTATAGAGAAACCTTTTAAGTATACCTTGCGGGCTAGACGCTTAGAAGTCGAATTGAGTTTACCCTGCGGGCTAGACACGGCAATTCGTGCCATTTTGGTGGTTTGGGCGAGATTCCCACCTACTTGAAAGATCCAATTTTTCCGCAATCCAGAGTTTTCGTAAGGAGATTCATATCAGTTTGGCTCTCTTCTGCTACCACTTACAAGGATTTCGAGAGCATGCCATCATTTTATTGCTCTTATTCCCAGAGAAATTGGAGTCTGGAACATCGTCGTCGATTGAATCCTTGCCGAAGAACAATCTGAAATTGAGCAAACGTGTAAATTGAGGGTTTTTTGTGATTTTTTTAATCGCTCAAAGCACAGTGGAATCCGCCTAGTTTCTCTATAAATTTTATCAAGGGAAATATACAAATATAACCCTATATAATTGAAAAGGTACAAATATAACCCTGAGATAATTTTTAGTGTAAATATAACCCTATCTATTTAACACAAGTGCAAATATAACCCTAAAGACTATATTCCGGCATTGGTTGACCATTTCCGGTCATTGGTCAACAGGAAATGACTAGAATACCCTTTCAGCCTAATAATAAAATTTAAAAGACAAAAATGCCCCTTACTCATCACTATAGTGCCACCACCACCATTGCTCCGGCTCCACCTTCACCGCATTGCCGCTATCACTCTGCCGCCGCCACCGCCGCCACTCCACCTCCCTCTGCCCTAGCCTCCTCCTCTGCCCTAGCCTCACCTCTACCACGACCACCACGAACTCCGCTACTGTAATCATAGCTGTCGCTCCACCACCGCCACTCCAACAAGCCTCGTCGCCTTCCACCACCACCTTCCACCCCCGAGTTCATCACCACAAACCATCATTGGCCAGCAATCACCACCACCACCCCGCCTCTGAATT
Organism: Rubia peregrina; assembly: GCA_032355705.1. NCBI lineage: Eukaryota > Viridiplantae > Streptophyta > Magnoliopsida > Gentianales > Rubiaceae > Rubia > Rubia peregrina. The sequence goes on along the minus strand of JAULKK010330856.1, from coordinate 8,496 downwards.
CAACACTGGTGATCTCGATTTCATCATCATGTCCCATATTTCATCACCCCGCCCCTGATTTCATCATCGGAGCTCCTGATTTCTTCACCATGTGACCCCAATTGCATCACCTTCCCTGATTTCATCACCCCGCCTAGATTTTGTCACCAAAGAGAAAAGAAAAGGACGACAGCGGTGGAAAAGAACGATGACGATGGAAAAGAACAACGGAGGCGTAGAGAAAAGAAAATGACGATGGAGAGAAAAGTATTTCGGAGAGAAAAGAAAATGATTACGGAAAGAAGAAAAGGACGAAGGTGCGGAGAGAACAGATAATTGCAATGTTTTTAGTATTTTTATTTTTTATAGAGGGGTAAATTTGTCTTTTTAACATAATCCGATCTAAATCCATCGGAAGAGGTTATTTTTGCACATCACCTAAATATCTAGGATTATATTTGCACTTTCAATTATCGCAAGGTTATATCTGCACTTTCGTCAATTATGTAGGGTTATATATGCACTTGGCTCTTTTTGTTTTGCTTTGCTAGATTTTGTTTGTTCAGATTCCGATTTTGATTTGCCGCTGGAGTTTTACTTTTTGCAATTGTGTTTCATTAGAGGCTACTGGAAACCTAATTCAACTTCCGACAGCTTTTTTTAGGACCTCAGATTCAAGTTCCGAACTTGAATCGACCGAATCCCAATTAAAGAGTTTTTGAACTGCCTTTAATCATTACTATCAAAGGCGGAGCTATATAAGTCACCCAATAAGTAATTTTTCTTATCCCATATAATCGCTGTTAATGGGCTTGTTCTCTATTAGTGTATGTAATTGTAAATCCTCTTTTTATCGGAATACATTTTCACTAAGCTCAACAATTTTTTAAATTTACAAGTGCTTTAAGAATTTACATCAAAAGGTTCCTAACTCCATTGGGCTTCCTTGTATATCCGGGCCTCTCAAGCCCTAATCTGACCCCTCCCAGCTTCAAGTTCAAATCCATGTACTCTCTTTTCAACCAAGAAAATACTCAGCCAATTTACTCAGCTCATAAACCATATACAGCTTTCCCCCCCCTTTCTTAATCTAGAATGCATCCATTTTTTATCAGTCTACTCAGTTGATTCGGTTCAAGTTCAACATGTTGTAAAATTCTCCTGTTTCCTTCAAGCCAAATATTGTACCAGGTACTAAAGTAAACAACAACCTTCCCCATGTCCTTTCTTTTCCTTCTGTAATACAATACTTTCTTCATCATCCTATGACTTCCTGGGTTCAGTATCCTCATTTCATTACAAACTTCAACAGAAAATTTCGACAGAAAAAAGAGATGCTCAATTGATTCAAGTAAAACTCCACATGGACTAAAAGTTAAAGAAGAAACATGTATTCCAAAAGAGGATAATTTTGCCAGTTGTTGCCAATTTTTCCATATCAACATCCATAGGAAGAAAGAGATCTTAGGCTGAACTCCCCCATTCCATATCAGTTTCCCAGTTAAGAATTTTCTGCTGGTTCCTTTCAATTCATCATATGCCTTAGAGGTGAAAAAACTCTCCCTTGCATCCACACAACTCCCCAGCTCCGAAAGCTTCAACTTCAACCTGTTAAGATTTTTCCAACACTAGCTAGCATTACTTGGCACTATATGATTCATCAAAGTATCCATTTTCAAGTAGTATCTGTGAATCCATTTAACCTAGAGTGAATCTTGTTTAGACCTCATATCCTATAGGTTTTTGCTCAGACATGCATCATTCACATATAAGGGTCTTTGATCCCAACTCCGCCAAACTTCTTTGAGTTGCATAAGCTTTCCAAAGCAACTGGGATAAACTTCTTTTCTCCTTGAATCTGATGGAACATAAATATTCTACAGATCTTTAAAAAAAATCATGAACAACTTCAAGTAACTGAAAATAAGAAAACCAATAATTTGAGATACTGAGCAGTACTCCATTTATTAGTTGAATCTTCCCAGCATAAGATATACTCATTGTCTCCCATTTCTTAACTCTCTTTGATATCTTCACAGTATGCTTTTGAAAAATCTAAGCTTTCCATCTAGTAGGATTAAAAGGAATTCCAAGATACTTATCAGAGAAAGTACCTAGTGGAATCTTTAGTTGATCAATAAGCAAATCTCTTTCAATCTGAGCCATCTTGCTAAAGAAATCCTTGGATTTATTTGAGTTAATCTACAGACCACTAGCTTCTTTGAAGTGTTTCAAACATCCCAGTACTCCTTCAATAAACCTCTAACCAGCCTTGCAAAACACTAGCAGGTCAACTGCAAAGAGTAAACTGTGAATATTTCTCCTCCTGCATCTCTGATGATACCCAATTTTCTTTTTCCTGAACTCCAAGTTAAATAGACTAGTTAAGTACTCCATTGTGATAAAAAATAGCAAAGGGGATATGGAACCCCTTGCTTAACACCCTTCATCCCTTTTATATCAGCTGATAGTTTGCCATTAATGGACAATTGAAATGTGGTTTTTACTACACATTATCTGATCCAATTAATAAACAAACCTGGGAATTTAATCTCCTCCTGAAATTGAAATAAAAAAACTCCATTCCACTGAATTAAATGCCTTTTTTATATCCACCTGCAACATACAACTGTCAGCAAATGTGTTGTTAGTGTTATAGTGACAAATCAGATTCTGAGCAAGCATTAAATTGTAACAAATATTCCTCCCCTTTATAAAAGCTCCCTGGTTAGGACTGATAATAGAAGGCAGAACTAAAGAATACCTTCTGCACATCAAATTTGCAATCAACTTATACAATGTTGGACAACAAGCTATTGGTCTGAAGTCTGAAGCTTTTTGAGGTTGACCAATTTTAGGTTTAAGAGAGACCACTGTTTGATAAAGATCATTTGGCATACTCTTCCCTTCAAAGAAGCTCCACACAGTAGAACATATATGATTGCCAATATAAGGCTAGGCTATTTTAAAAAACTGACTTGTGTACCCATCAACCCTAGGACTTTTGTTTGTGCTAATACTCTTTAGTGCTGCAAAAATATCCTTGGCATAAAAGGGTTTGATCAGGCTTATTTGTTTCTCAACATTCAAAACAGAACCACATTTATAATTTCTGTATCAACGCTTCTCTCCAATCTCCTTGAACTACCAAACAAATTTCTGTAAAACTCCACCAGGTGCTCCTCAATTTCCTTCATTTTATACAGAATTTTAGTGCCATTATTAATAGCCAAAATCTGATTACCATATCTTATCTGATCATAAAATATCTTAAAACATTTGTTACCCTGCTTGATCCACTCCATTTTGGTTTTCTGTTGTAGAAACTGATGTTATGCTTTACAAAGTTTATCTAACTCTATCCTGATCCTCAGCTCATTTCCCCGTGCCATTTCATCCATAGGCTATAAACATAAAACCTCCACAGCTGCCTCCCAATCCTTTGAGCATTCAGTACTCTGTTCTTTTTATGCCACTGAACTCATAGTTGTTGATCTTTCTCAATTATGGCTGCAATCTCCCAGATTTTTTTAACAGACTCTCCATACTACTCTCTTCTTATTTCCTCCAGATTTTTTGAACTGCTGGAAGAAATTCCCTGGATTGTGCCCACATATTGAAAAACTTGAAGCTCATTTTCATAACTTTCTGCTTTGGAAACTGAATAACCACTGGGAAATGGTCAAAGATACTTGATAGCTGTATCCAGCATCTAACTTCTGCAAATTCTTCAACCCAAGCCTAATTTATCAGAGCTCTGTCAAGTTTAATGCTAATCTCATCTTCTCCCAATCTTCTGTTTGTCCAAGTAAAATGTGGACCAATAATTCTCATCTGCAACAGCTCCATATTTTCAACCAAATCCTTCATATCTTCTAGATCAGGTACAGTGGTTTTACATCCTCCCATTTTGTCTTCAAACTCCAAAATGAAGTTCAAATCCCCCACCACAAGCCATGTTTCCGTTGGTAATTAATAGTTTTTAGAGACTCCCATAAAGGCTTCCTTTCAACTTTAAAATTCCTCCTATAAACTATAGAAATGACTCCATGAAACTCCCCAACTTTTACTTTCACCTCCAGATACATTAGTTGTTCCTTTACTTTCAGTACCTTCACCTCAAATAGATTTTCCTTCCAGAAAACCCAAATTCTACTCTTCCCAGTAATACTACTATTTGACACAAATTTCATACCAATACATAGATTCTTCAAAACCTTTTCCTCCTGACTATTTTTTTTTATTATTTTTGTTTCAACGAATCCTGCCAGACCAATATTGTTCTTCTAGCAAAACTCCTTTATTCTTTATTCTTTTTTTAAAATGTTTTTCAATACCATTCAGTCCTCTAATGTTCCAGAATATCATATCTCTTATCATCTGGTGGTTTTTATTTGAATACAAGGGTTTTCTCCACATTTCTACCCCCTCATGTCCTATTTATCCTTGCATTAGTGGTCTCTTCCTGACTAAGCATTACACTTTTTCCCTTGTCAACCCTTTTCTGCATATCAACACTGTTAGAATATGCTTCATTGCTTGGTTGTTCATTAACTTTTTGCTTCACTCCATTAGCTTTTGATGTCCCCTCTACCTTCATCATCTCCACACTAGATTTTTCTTCTGAATATAAACTTGTTTTGGTTCATCTTCAGTTTTCCTGCACTCCTTTCCTTCATGACCAAACATTTGGCATTTTTTGCACTGGGTGGGCTTCCAGTCAAAAACTACTCCCTGATGACAAACCACTTTCCTTTCATTCAGATAAGGGATCTTAGTAAGCATTGTATCATTTATTTCTATCTCAACTTAAATTCTTGCATAGCCAAGCCTGTCCTATTCACTTGTAGCATTATCAAGTTTAATTGGTCTACCCAGTAGACTAACCAACCTACTTAATAATTCAGGGCTCCAATATTTCAGAGGAAGCCCAGGAAGTTGCAGCTATACATGAATCTTAAAACCCTCCTGAAACTCCATATCAGGTTTCAATTTTTTCACCACAATTGGTTTGTTATCAAATAGAATAACTCATTTCTCTAAAAATTTGTTCCATCGAATTTACAGATTCAACCTTAACCATGAACAATCCTGACTCCACCATCCATACTTTCTGAACTCCTAAAATTTTCCATATTCTTCTAATATAACCATCAAGAACTTTGAAAGGTGGATTACCCCCTAAAATTTTATAGACAACAACTTTTTTTTTCCAATTTTTCAAACTCTCATGGACCATTTCCTCTTCCATCACACCCATTTCCAATCCATCTACTATTAGATGAGCAACATATTTTAAATCACCAGATTTGAACAGGCTAGACTAGGACTTATCTTGCTCAGAAATTTGGTCATCCCATGATAGCTTTTTCTGGACTGTGGACTCAGGTTTCACTTCTACAGTTGCCTGATTAATTCCCGTTTCTGGCATAATCTGCAATGAGCAACTTGATTTTGAGCTGACCTCCTTTCCCATCTCTCCATCTAATTTTTCCTTATCTCCAAGCTTCTCTGTTTCGACTTCCAGTTCCCCCTACACGTTCTTCCTTCCCCTCAGACTTTCATACTGCATAGCGTGGGATACAATCACCCCTTTCCGCCTTGTTGAATTACTTTCCCCCGGATCATCCCATGGTACGGCTTAAAACCAGACCAGGGTTGAAGAAGAAGATCTATAGTACACATAGTTGAGGTGAGTTCACACCAAGAAGAGCAATGCGAGCATAATGCAATAGCAAATCCTTTTGTATAACTGTAATAATAATTTTCGAAGTGTGTTTGATTAATAATGTTAGTTAAATGTAATTTACAAATGATACAGTGTATGATCATTTGTACATGCTCAAATATAAGCGATTCATTTGGAACTGAAAGTTGATCGAACACTTGAAAAATCTGCCTCAAAATTGAGAGTTCAATTCTCGGCAAAAAAAAATCCACATGAGAGAAATGTTATTTATGTAGCATATTGGGACTCAAAAGAAATTTAACCTTTAAGAATAGGTAAAAACTTTATTCTATATTTTTAATCTTGTATTTCTTCCAAACTTTTGATCAGTAAATTAGGTTGATCGATCTTCTTTGAATTTTCTTTTATAATTGGGCAAAATAATTAAGAAAAGTCAGAGATGATATAAGTCTTCGACTACGTACCGTTTATCATATACCAAACAAACATACTAAACTCAATCTAAGTATATGATTAAATAATCTCATCTCAAGACCATATAATATATATTGTTTGCTATTTGTATGGTGCTGTCAACTGGGGATATTGAAGTCATTTTGACTAATTTAAACCCAAGTTGTTTAAAAATAACATACTATTATTATAATATTTTACTGATTTTAATTTTTTACTATATATAATCAATCATAACTTATACTATTATTATAATATGTTACTGATTTTAATTTTTTACTATATATAATCAATCATAACTTATACTATTATAATAATAGGTTACTGATTTTAATTCTTTACTATATATAATCAATCATAACTTGTTAAAATATATAACTTCTTAACAAAATGTTCGGATATTTTTTATGCATTGATGAGTACTTCTGATAGAAATATGTATGCATATTATTTATTTATTAATTTATCCATGACAAAGTCTTGTTTTAGACCGACTAACTGTTTAATTAGGACATTTTATAATTAGAAATACTAATAAGATAATTTGATATTAACTTTTATTTATTACAATGAGATACATAATTACTGGCATTTTAAAATGAATCTCGACATATAAATAATTACTTTTTAAATAATTTGAATGAAATATTAGAAAAATAATCAAATTTCATTGTATTGAATAATCAAGTTTTTTAGATGACTAAAATTTAAAATTTGAAATAAAATTCTTTGTTTTAATTTAAATGTAAGACACAACATGTACAAAAAACTTAATCCCAAGCACCATATAATAGAAATTATTTGCTTGGTGCTGTCAACCGGGGATATTGAAATTATTTTGACTAATCTCAAGCACCATATAATAGAAATTATTTGCTTGGTACTGTCAACCGGGGATATTGAAGTTATTTTGACTAACCTAAATCAAAGTTGTCTAAAAATAACATACTAATATTATAATATGTTACTACTTTTAATTCTTTACTATATATAATCAATAATAACTTATTAAAATATATAACTTCTAAAGATATATTTAAAACCATAAATATCTCATACTATGTCTATATACACTAAAGAAAATTTAAATAAACACATAATCTGAAATAACAAAATGTTTGGTTTTTTATACAATGATAGATGACTTTTGATACAAATATGTATACATATTATTTATTTATTATATATGACAAAGTCTTATTTTAGATCGGTTAACTATTAAATGAAGATATTTTATAATTAGTGAGGCTAATTAGATCATTTGATATTTACCTTTATTTATTGCAATGAGATACACATAATTATGATAAAATTTTAAAATGAATCTCAACACATAAATAATTACTTTTTAAAATTTTGAATGAAATATTATAACAATAATCAGTTTTTATTGTATTCCGTATTTAACAATTTCTAACTAAATTAATTATTTCATTTCATAACTCATATAGTTTTCCTTATATGGCTAAACTATAAAATTTTAATTTTTTCATTCAATTTAAATGTAAGACACAAAATGTACCTCATAATATTTTAATTAATACGATCGCGCGCGATGATACTCCTCTGATCCTACGTAACAAGAGATTATAAAAGATAAGATTAGTTGATTTTGCTTGCGAAAATATATTAGTTAACTAGCTTCATTTGAAGGAGATAAGATAATACTCTAGGAATTAGTCAATGATTATTCTACCATGGTGTAACTAATTGCAATTCCGATACGTTGGATACATTCTTTACCGTATCCCCAGAAAATCAGTGAGGTAATTATAATAATTTAATTAAAATAAGTTTACTCCATATTATTTAGGTGGAGATTACCATTAGAAAAATAACCCTAGACCACTGCCATTTTCTTCTTTTTCCTTTGAAGCTTTTTTCCCATCTTCTTTTTCCATCTCCCAGTAGTGGTTTAAAAATAAATTGATATACTTTTATTGTTTATATTATCGAATAAGTATGAATTTGTTTCAATATATTAGTACTGTTTCTTTGACCTGATAGATTAGATTAGTGTGTCCATGATGATCATTTAATCTAAATTGTTATGTCGATGTATTTTGTCCGATTTGATTTTACATCGAGTGTTTGTGATTTCGTTTGTGTTTCTCTCTTAGGAGTTCCGTTCTCGATCTGTATTTTTCAAGGTGTTTACAGTTTGGACAATATTAATAGAATATTAGATAAATTAGAATCAGGTTAAGAAAGGAATACCATTTCTGATTGATTTTGTATATATCATTTTCCATATCTGATTCTACCTTGTATACCCGTTGTACTCAGTATATATATATATATATATATATGAATACACACAACCACAATTATTTGTGGGTTTTACATTCTATCATGGTATCAGTCAGGTTTCTCTA
>JAULKK010330837.1:0-10912 GCA_032355705.1 Rubia peregrina | reverse complement strand
ACCGGCATGGTCATCACAAGAAGACTTAACTATAAAGCAAGCAAGAGCAACATGAAACAGCAGCAACATGAAACATCAGCAACAATAGTTTTGACCGGCAAGGTCATTCACATAAAAGCAGCAGCGAATACATTAAATGAGGGCACACTATAAGGGGAAATAAGTATGTTCTTATCCAGCATAGTCAAAGTAAATCCCCATCATCCAATTACTAGTTCAGGACACCACATCATGGGCAGCAACTATGATTTCCCTTTCCCTATGCCAAAGAAATAGTTACCAAGAAAAAGAGGCTGAACTATGAAGCAGAACATAAACATGATTACAAGAATACTTACCGAGGCCTTCGGGTTTGTCTGAGACAGCCTCAATGTCCCTTTCATGAGAACCAGTTTTTTTTCCATTTTCAGCATCAATGGCAGCCCACTCGGCAATCATAGCACGTATGCAAGCTGCCTGAGATGGAAATCCTAGGCACGACATCTTTTTTTTTGCCTAACAGTCCCCTGCGAGTTTAAGTTAGAGACCCCGTCTTCAAGTGCAACTGAGGTTTTTGGGACTGGGGACTGGGACTGTTCAGAGTCGGTGGAGAACATAGAACATGGGGAGATGGGGCTCCAGTGGGTTAGTGGAGTATCATCTCCCAAGGACTCAGTCATGGTCCAATCACCATCTGCCAGACTGACCCGGGTCGCACTGGGTTGAGAATGAGGGTCGAACGAGTCGGGTTTGAAGGTTTTAGGACATGTCTCGCAATGGCTCATTCTTACCACATCATCCATCGTCAACAACGAAAAGCAACAGCACAGTCCTGGTGGACCAAAAAACAACATAAGCAAAATACAACATGACAGAGCATGAAATAACAGATTGTCACAAAAGCATAAAAGCAGCAACACACAGTAAGGGTTCAAGAACCGGGCGGAGCAGCAATAAACAATATAGCAGCCTTAAACATGGAGCAGCAGAAGGAGGTACAAAAGGGTGGAACTTAACTTCCTATACGGTCGGCCCGAGCAAGTAGCAGCAAATGGGACTTCTACATCTGAGGATTGTAAACTTGAACATGTCAACAATAGAAGCATAGAAGAACGGGCAAACCGGGAGCACTGGCAAAATGGCACAAAAACAGCAGGGAAGAGGAAGATTACAACCATTTAGAAAACACAAAAAGAGCAAAACAATACGCTTTTTTTCAAAACAGTGAGGTTGTGGTTCGCAGGTTGGAGCTCCAAATCTTTTAAAGGTACACCATGTTCTAATTGGAGAGGAAACCGACCATGAACACCCGATCGTAAGCTTGAAATCTTAAAACCTTAACATGAAACCATTTCCTACTCAGAGAATGAATGCTTTTCAACTCAGACCTGTGGAGATAAACATGAAAATCAAATATAGCCAAATCTTATGTGCGAATCGTAATGCAGTGAAAAAGGGTTTTCGAAAATAAATTAAAGAAACTCTAAAATAATTCACCCAAATGAAGATTACCTTCATTCCCTGCCTAATACCAGTTCCAAAAACATTCGGATTCTGAAGAAGAAACCGATTTCAAGAGGGAATAGCGTAGGAATGATGAGGGTGAAGACTAGGGTTTTGGAGAAGACGAAAAATGAGCGAGAATAGAGTAAAGGGAAGAGAGAAAAGTGTTTTACTTTATGGAGAAAAGTGGAAACATATGAGTATTGGAGCACTGAAAATGGGTAGCTCAGCATTGAATAAGGATGGTTGAGAACATGAAAAGGGTGAGCAGGAATCTTCGGGAAGAACAATATCAACTGAAGGCTGACAAACAGAACGGACAAATTCAAATTGTTGATTTGGGTCTCAGTTAAACCCAGTTCCAGGATTATAGTGGGTCAAACCAAACGTGGATTAAAATCAGCATGGGATAATTGGATAGCAAGCTTGTAAATATGAGATGAAAGCTAAGGGCTGCATTGGACCTTTCACATGGGATTCCTTTACCAAAAACAAAATAAAGACAAAGTGTGCAGCTTTAGGTGGGACGGACCAAAATAGAAAGTGTGCAGTTTAGCCTGGGACGGAGGGAGTATATAGTTTTAATAGATTTGATCATGTGAAATAATTTATACTTACAGTATGTTATTTTATAAATAATGTTAGAAATTAATATGTGTTTCCCTAGTGTGAACCAAACAGTAACAAAAGGAATGAAAGAGAATTTGATTCCCAATTCATAATTGAACCCAACAGATTTTAAAAAAAAATCAGGATTATTCTTTTCTTTTCTCTTCCTTTCCTTTCCATGATTCCTTTTCCTATTTAAACCAAACGGCCACTAAAAGGAAACACGGGAAGTAAGCTAGCTTAGGATATGTTTGGCAGAAATGTACGTATAAGTAAAATTGACTTATTATAAAAATAACGAAAAACCAGCTTCTATTTTATTCTAAAAATAACTCTTATCTTTTAAAATAAGGTGCAATTTAGCATCTTATCAAACCGTTAAAAAGTGTATAATTTATAAGTAAAAATTTTATAAATCCTACCTGATACATCATCATTGAATGTACATGAAAAATCAAAGGGTTGTCGAAGTGTTCACTAATCTATTATAGATTACCAATTGCTCTTTTATTTCCCCTCTTCTCTGTAACGACTTCATTTTTTACAACGGTCACACGCCGGAATTGACTTTTCCATGGTGGCTCCGCCATGGTCTATCACCATGCCCTCTTTTACTGACACTCTAAAGCAACCTAAGCCTACCTCCGATCCAATTGATCTTCACCCTCACTTCAACTACAAAGGAGAGGTGGCAGTACTATATCCGGAGGAGGAAATCGATCTCCTAGCTCAGCCGTACGCGAAAGCCCTAATCGGGAAATTTGGTAAAGGGCGACCAACTATGGACTTTATTCAACAACAATTCAGAACGATCGGGTTCAAAAGTGAGGCTCAAATAGCTGCTATGGATGACCGCCATGTCCGGATCACTTTTGATTTGGAAGAAGACTATCACAGATATTGGTTGAAAAGGACATGGTCACTTGGCGGAAGCATCATGAGGGTCTTAAAATGGACGAAGAACTTCGACAATGATGAGGAATCATCATTAGCTCCGGTTTGGCTAACAGTTGAATTCCCACCAGTACATTTCTTCTATCCCTCTGTTCTTACTCACATTGGAAAGGTTCTAGGAGAATTGTTGTTTTGTGATACACCTACTAAGAATCTCACTAGACCTTCCACTATTAGACTATGTGTATAGATGGATGTATGCAAACCAAAATCATCCAAAATCCGATTAGGTTCAATAGCCCATAATAAATCATACAATATTGTTTATGAGGATTTCCCAACATATTGTAAAAATTGCCATAAGTTAGGGTATGCTGATGAATCTTGTAAGCAATTGGAACCTAAGGAAAATCCAGTGCCTAGAATGACAAACAATCATTGGAAAGGAAATGCTAGGGTCCAAGTGCTTAAGCCTGTTATAAAGGACAAAGTTGTACCCCCTCAAAAATGGCAGGAGATCAACAATAAGGACAAGGACCATCTAAATGGAAAAGAGGATGATTATTTAGCTGAAAATGATATATGAGTCACTGGAGATATTTTGCCAACCTCAGTTCCCTTCGTACCAATCCTGGACCAATCCAAGATAGATATTGACCTCATATCTGGTTCTATGGCTCAAGATATAGGGTCTAATGGAAAACATAAGGTTGACATTAGGCCCCAGTCCCTTCTTCTCATGCTTCTGTATTCAACAGGTTTAACATCCTTCAACAAGAGGAAGAAGATGCTAATCATGATGAGGTGATAACAGACCACATTCCCCAGCAACACAATATTCAGAATCTGGAATCAAATTCAACTCAGAGAGATGGCTTGGAGGAAGGTTCGGAGCACCTCGAAGGCTAGGAAGACCGAGAAGACTTGGAGGACAAGGATGGTTTGGGAATCTGGGAGGAATCAAAGGGCTACAGAAAAGCACCATCATCTCCAAACATGAAGATTTCTTCAGCTACATTCACAGATGACACACTGTGTTCTAAACTATTAGACACACCAAATGCCCTAAACCTTGACTTATCCCATTTAAATTGGAATGCTACATCCTCAGCTAATAAAAACAAATCTTTTACAATGCTGGTGTAATCAAATCACACTCAAACAAGGAAAATAATTGACGAGGAGGATGAGAATCTAGCTCAGGAGGAGGTGGGGATCTTAGGTCCGTCATCTGCACTTGAGGAAGAGAAAAGGATACATACTTCCATTCCAAAGAGAAGTTCCAGGTTAGCCAGCAAAACCAAAATTGTTAATAATGATTGATAGCAAACTAAATTTAATGTTCTAGAATGTGAGAGGTATTGGTACATCTGAGGCTAGACTTAAAAGGTTTTCTTCTAAATACAAAATCGATATGTTAGCCATCATTGATCCTAGGGGAAAACTTGAAACCAGATTAGGATATCAGAGAAAATTGTGTTACAAAAATTGTCTTAATACTTTGCATTATAAAATCTATATTTTTTTCTCTCACATGATCTCTGTAACCTTAGTAACTGAGCATGAATACTTCATTTTGCTTACTATCACTGAAAAATTGAGTGGGAACTTATTCTCTGTTTATGTAATCTATTCTCCACAAACAACCGCAGATGGGCTAAAATTGTATGACCACATAAGGCTAGCACCTCTGCAAGGTTTTACTGTTCTAGGAGGAGATTTTAATGCCATTAGAGATCTATCAGAGTACTCGGGGTCTTGCACACCAGATACGAATGCCACTAGGGACTTTAATAACTTGATAAATGACTTAAATCTGAGTGAAGGGGAACACTTACACTTGGAGTAACCAAAGATATGTTAGACCAACATCAAAGAGGTTGGACAGAATCTTGGCTAATCCAAGTTTTAATGAACAGTTTATTAAGTACTCAGTGCAAGTTCTAAATAGGACTACTTCTGACCATGCACCTATTCTTTTAGAAATTAGGCATGCCTCTACAACTTACCCCATGCCTTCAGGTTTCAAGAGATGTGGCTGAATATGAAGAATTTATTGAAACTAATAGAGGAGAGCTGGGTGGAACCAATTGAGGCACATGGACAGTTTAGGTTTATCTCAAAGCTAAGAAGAATCAAGAAAGCAATCAAGAACTGGAATAAAAATTGTTTTGGCAATATTAAGGACAACATAAGGATTTCAGAGCTGTTAGTTGCATCCCTTGAGGAAAAATGTGATAAATATCACCTGGTTAGGGATAGAATTGAATTTAATCAGGCGATAGCCCTACTTACTAGATCTATTTTAGAGGAAAACATATTCTTGAAACAGAGAACTAAGGAGAAGTGGCTTAGAGATGGAGACCATAACACAGATTACTTCCATAAGGCATAAATGAAAATAAATCAAGGCTAGCTATTTTAAAAATATAGGATTCCTCTAATTCTTGGATTTAGGGTCAAAAGGACATGGGAAATTCTGTTGTAGGCTTTTTCAAGGTGCTGCTCAGTGATGAGAACACTGATCCAGCTGGTTTGAATCTATCCTTCCTTCTTCAGGAAATCAAACTAGTAATATATCCTACTGTTAACTGGGAGTTGATGAAACCTATAACTATGGAAGAGGTCAGGAAGGTTGTTTTAAATCTAGATCCTTTTATAGCTCCTGGCCCAGATGGTTTTATAGGCAATTTCTATAGAAAATCATGGCATATTATTAGCATGGACTTTCTCCAAGCTGTGAAGGAATTCCAGGCTGGAGTTCCTATCCCAAGGGCAGTTGCTAGCTCCTTCATAGCCCTAATTCCAAAGATGGAAACTCCAGCAACCTTTTCTGATTTCAGACCTTTAAGTTTATCAAACTTCATTAATAAAATACTGGCTAAGATTCTAGATGAGAGGCTTAAACCATTCATGAGCCTAATTATTTCTGAGGAGCAATCTGCATTCATCACGGGTAGAGACATAACTGATAACATTTTGATGATGAAGGAGGCAATAAGACTTCTGGATAGGAAGAATGAATCATTGAATTTAATTGTCAAACTTGACATAATGAAAGCTTATGACAGGGTATCTTGGGCAGCCTTAAACTCTTTGCAGTTAAAATTAGGCTTTGATGGCAGTTTTGTTAGGCTTATCATGAACAATCATAATGCAGCCTGGTTTTCAGTTCTGATCAATGGAGTCCCACAAGGTTTTTTTAAACCTTCAAGAGGTCTTAAACAAGGGTATCCACTATGTCCTTTCCTTTTCAACATAATAAATGAGTTATTAACCATAAATCTGAGAAAACAGTTTCAATTGGGGAACTTAAAACACTTCAAAACTCCACTTCATGCTAACACTTTAACTCAGCTATCATTTGCAGATGACACTGTTATTTTCATCTTTGGTACCACTAAAACACTGAAAATATGATGAAATTCATTGACATGTATATCAGAGGGCAACAAATCAAAGGGTAAATTTTAGTAAGAGCTCTTTCTATTCGGGTAAATTATTTGGTAGGAAGAAACAGGAGATCTACAGGATTACAGGTATGACTCAAGGCACAGTTCCATTCTCATATTTAGGGGTTCAAGTTTTCAAGGGCAGGAAATTAAATATATACTTTACTGGTCTAATAGACAGAGTAGCTAATAGGTTGGAAAACTAGAAGAATAATTGCCTTTCTCATGGGGGTAAAATAATACTAATCAAACATGTCCTAAGTTCAATACCTCAACACTCTTGGGCTGTAACTACTCCTAAGTTCAATACTTCAACACTCTTGGGCTGTAACTACTCCTACAACACACACAATTGGAAAAAAATTGAGAGTCTAATGAGTAACTTCTTTTGGGGAGGAAAGGAGGAGGAACATAGGAGACATTGGATATCATGGTCAAGGATTTGTTATCCAACTAAGGAAAATTGGTTAGGCATAAGAGACTTATCCACTTTAGTTAGGGCATTCTCAACAAAGATATAGTGGAAGATGCAGCAAGGAACATCCCCCTGGTCCAGGTTTATGTGGTAGCTTCCTAAAACCTATAGAACATCAGAGACATGGGATATAGATACTTTTTCTGAACTTAATTCACAGGTGCAAGATGGGATTGGAGAGGCAAACGTGTGGACATCAAATTGGCTTGGCTCAGGATGTCTTCTACACAAATGTCCTTCACACATTCAGGTTCCTTATCCATTTTTACAGATCAAGGATGTCCAAGTATGGAAAAATGTGTTATTCCCTCTTTTATCGGAGCACTTGCCTTATCCTTTGATTTCAAAATTGGATTAAAAAATTGTTCTAAGTACTGAGAAAGATAAACTTATTTGGAAACCGGATTTGCAAGGTCAATTCACAATAAAATCAGCATACCATTCTCTCATAGATAGAAAACCATCCATTTTAATGCTTTCAAAGGTATGGAATTCAATAATTCCAAACAAGATATCTATCTTTGTTTGGAAATTATGAACAATGCTATACCTTTTGATAATATACTTATGAGAATGGGGTTTAATTTGGCATCAAAGTTTCCTAATTATGAGAGCTGTGATTCAGTGGACCACTTTTTTAACAGATGTGTATTGGCCGAAATCATCTGGCTAAATTCAATGCTTTGATGGAAATCCAAAATAGAACTTATCCGTCCATTAATTCAAGATTGCAGAATTATTTCTATATTAGTGGATATTCTCAGTTAAAACTCTCTTTGTTGTGCAATATTCCATTGCTCGTACTGTGGGGATTGTGGAAGGCAAGAAATAAGAAGATATACGATAATGTGGTCTCTAATGCGGATATGATACGGAAGTCTATATCTTATTTTTCTTTCTCCCTATATTCCATACACAATGAATTGCACTTCTTCAGCAGTGACCTCAGTTTTTGCTCTGAAGGGATAATTCCTCCACTAGTTAAACTATCCAAAATGGTTATAATTGCTGTCAGATGGATACCTCATTCTATATGAATGACAATCAATTGTGATGCTTCATTTAGTGCAACTTCTTGTGGAATTGGCTGTGTCATAAGATCTTCAGCTGCAACACTGGTTCATACAATTTCATATTACAGAGATGAGGTTTTATCTTCAGTTCTTCATGCAGAACTAACTGCTATTTTTGCAGGTATGAGGTGGGCGGTTATAAATATCCCATCCACGAAGATTGTAATCAAATCAGACTCAAAAATCATTGTGGATATGATGCGGGCAGCAGCCAAGCCACCTTGGATTTTGTCACATCTGTATAGCAAGATTTTAGCCTTCAAAACAGAAGCATGCTTCGAATTCCACCACACTCTCAGGGAAGAAAACCGTGCAACATATTTTCTAGCGACGTTGGCATTTAAAAACAAGTGCAATACTAGTTTTGAGGATACTAGACACATCCAGCAATTCAATTTCATCTTAAGATAAGATTTGTTATTCCTCAATTCAGGAAGAAAAAAATTCGACTTACACCTTAGATTTGGTAGGGAAATTAATAGATTTGAGGTCCGTCTGGCCACTCAAAATTTAACACAGGGGTGGAGGATTTTGGAGTGGAATCACGGACTACATTAATCCATTAATCGATGTTGGCTATAGTTTGCTGGTCAAATGCATTGACCTTTTGTAATATTACACTATTTTGAATTTTCAATGGTTGGGGATCCATTATAACAACCCTTACTCATCCATGATGAGCTTTCAATTTTTTTTTATAAAAAAGGCTTACTTGATAGGCTAATTTTGTTACTGGGTTTGTCTTAAATATAACATTCAAGTAAGAATAAATTAAATTAAATAATTTTAAAATTAAAATAAATAATTTTAAAAATTAAATTTATTTATTAAAATATTAAATATCAAAATATTAGAAACACGAATTTATTAAAACATCTTTTAAAAATAAGAATATTAAAATATCATAATTAACATCAAATAAAAATATTTAAAAATAAAATAAAAATAATTAAATATCATAATATAAAAAATAAAATAAAAATAATTAAACATCAAATCTAAAATACTACTAATATAAATTAAATTTAATATTCAAATTGAAATAGAATTTGAACTAGATATGGATTTGGGCTTAGGGCTTAAAATTCAAATCTAAAGAATAAACGTCATAAAAATACTAAACACTAAATAAAAATATTAAAATGTCAAACTAATATAGTAAAATATCTTATTAAAATAAAAAATACTAATACTAAATCAAACTATTAAAACATCAAATAAACAATTAAATTAATTAAACATCAAATAAAATTACGAAAAAGAAAAATCAAATTAGAAGGGTTAAACATAAAAAATTACTAGAAATAAACATCAGAGTGGTTAAACATCAAATAAAAAACTAAAAATACACATCAAAATTGGTATATTTAATCATCAAATAAAATAATTAAACATCAAAGGAATATATGAAAAACATACGTCAAAATAGTTAAATATCAAATAAAAACACTAAAAATACATATCAAATTTAAATAGTTGAACATCAAATAAAAATAATAAGGCAAAGTCTTGGGAAAGACCATCTTTCCATAGGTTTATGGAAAGAAGGTGTTTAATTTGAATAATATAAGGTAAAAGGTCTTAGTTGCAATTTTAAAATTTTATTGTGCAACGTGTACAAGTTATAAAGTTTATAACCCGATTCATGCAACCCGAAAATTTTATTTTGATTTCTTCTAATTTACACTTTAAACCTTGGTTTTTCCATGATTTATGGAAAGACCGTCTTTCAAGAGACGGACTCAAATAATTAACCATCAAATAAAATAAAAACATTAAAACACACGTAAAATAGTGAAACTTCAAATGAAATAGAAAAATATGCATCAAATTATATTAGTTAAGAGATATAAATATACAATAAAAATATATTATAATACATTAGTTAAATATCAAATAAAAGCACACAAATTTTTTAAAATATCAAAATATGCACCAAAATATGACACTGATATTGGGAGAAAAACATCAATATTAAAATTTAAATTATAATTCACACTATTGAAATATCAAGGTACACATTTGAACATAAATACACATGAATTTTAAAATATCAAAGTGTGCACCAAAATGTGACATTGATATAGTAAAAAATAAAACATCAATATCAATTTTTTTTTAAAAAAAATCAATTCATTCTATTGAAATATCGAGAATACAATGTTAATAAAAAAAATAAGAAACATAACTATTAATTTTTAAAATGACATGCTGGCAAGCTAATACATCAATCAAAAAGAAAATATAAATTCAAAATTCAAAGTCAAGATGATAAAATATCCCCAACTAGTGTCAAAATAAGTAAAATGTAGAAAATTTAACATTTAAACACAAGATTTTACATTATAATATCAAAATTAGGCTTCAAAACACATTATTTTAGTGACAATGTTTGGTTAAAACATTAAATATTGAAAATGAAACATCAACTTTGGTTGTAAAAACTCGCGCATTGCGCGGAAATGAGAGGAAAATTATATGCTACTTTTTTTTACCCATATTTTTGACCTGCGAAATTCTCATGACCCGAAATTATTAATTCCCCAATTATTTATGTACAACACCCCTAAATTATGGTATTTTCACCCAGATCCCCTTACTCTCCAATTTTTTTAAAATTATATTTGAAATCGTATAGTTAATTAAATTTCATTATATTACACAATCATTCTCGATACGATCTTATGTACTTCTTCCGTTCAGCTAAGTTTGATGATGTGCCCATTTTATAAGGTGATTTTGGGACCTTTTTGTACTCATTTTGGTGGACTTTTATACTTTGAAAACTCTATTTTACTTTGAATTCTTATTATTAGTTTTGAGAGCGACTTTATCGCTTTTGTCACTTTTAATAAGAATGCTGTGAGACGAGGTAATTGTGGAAGATTTGAAGACCATGAAGACTACAAAATGTTGGAAGACTTAGG
>JAULKK010330836.1:0-20886 GCA_032355705.1 Rubia peregrina | reverse complement strand
AGTTGATCATCCTAGTCTAAATCATGCATTAACTACACAAGAAAATACAGAATATACTTTATAATTAAAGCATGAAATAGGACAAATCAAATCTCACGAATTTATACTAGAAATGCTTACCAATTGCTCCCAAGAGTATATTTAGCCAAGATTAGCTAAACCCATAACGAAAGAACTAAAATCCATGGTAAGAATTGCATAAATGATGAAGAAATAAATGCAAACTAGGGTTTTTCAGAGAGGAAATTTGGATGAGAGAAAAGTTACGGAAAAAGAGAGGCTAAAAGTGAGAGAAGAATGGCTTCAGCCCAGCGTCGCTGCGGGTCACATGACGTCTCTGCGGCCTATAATGCTCCCTTTTGACTCACATTATTTCCCATTGACTGGGCTACGGGCCATAGCAGTGTCTTACGACCGACAATGAAGAAGCTGCCATTTCAGCTTCTACAAATATAAATTGGCCTTCTTCTTCCAATCCTCTAGTTTCTTCATTTTTTTCCTTCAACACTTGATCTCTTCCAAACCCGGTCACTTTAATAAGATCTAAAAAACTACATAAATTAAATAATTAGGATATAAAACATATGAATTCATCCTAGCCCCTTAATTGATAAAATATCTTTTCAATTAAGTCCCTAATCTATTACAAAATTAGATTTTAAATGTGTTAAAATGGGATATAAAGTGAGCACATCAATTTGATCGGCACTTCACGGGGTTATGCAAAACCAACCTTACGGGAGAGCTTAATTAACCTGCGGAGCTCTCAAGTCAAAGATAAGAATTTATAGAGTTTCTCCCATACTTACTACTAACTACTATAGAGTAGGTAGTGGCAAGTCCCGAGTCGTCCACAGAGTTACTAGAATTTGAAAGTTAAATATACACAACCCACAATCGGGCGTTAGTCTGATTGTGTGTCGGGAATAACTAGTGCTTTAAACATAATATTGGGGGGAGGGTTTTGTCTAACAACTAAGGATCATGCAAACAAGAGAGAATTAACTATAATAAACTAGCCTTGGGGACATTTGCATGACATGACCGATGAATGACTTTGATCCTAGATTCTATCATATGTAAGATATATAAACCTATCTCATGTCTATATCACAGAGTGTGGAGATAATTGGGAATTACCAACGTCTGTCACACAAAGGTTCGTCTCCACTTTTAGAAGATGTCACACCATCTTCGTAATTAGGGAAATTCCATGGATCAAACCATGGATCAGTTCCTCTTTACCTGTCAAACTCACACCCAATGATAATACTCCCCTGTTTAAAGAACAAAGCATTGCTTAGGTTGTAACCGTTAGAAATGAGAGTGGAGACAATATGTCATGGGCACTTCACCATGGATGTCTATCCCTAGGCCTAGAGAGGTAAAGGAATTGGCATCTTGTGATAATCCAAGGTTGAAACGACTCTAGTCGCTATACAATAACCCTAGTTACTAGAAACTATCATGCTCACACTATTGAGGGAAGCCGAGTGTTTCCCCTCATTATGTCGTCTACTTCCCTAACATGAATAATGATTACATGATGAGCCAATCAATTTAGAGTCTAACGATCGGGACAGTACTCTTAAGATAACATGCATGGACTCATCTCCCAGGTACTCACAAACCTACAATAGTTTCAACCCAACTCTCCCAAGGTAACAATTCAATCCTAGTCGATGGTATACTACACATGAATCTGCGGGTGCATCATAGAACATACATGGCATACATCTTACAAGAACGTAAAGTATAAATCAAGCACGAATATTCATAGAATATAAAAAAAGGAAATCTAAGAATCTCACAAAGTCAGCATCTAGTCATGAATATAAATAATGCCCCAAGTAAAAAAATGACTCTAGAGACATTGAATCCAAAGCAATCATTGGATTCAATGGGCTTCGTCCGGATCTTCTGTTACACTTTATTGTAACACTCTATATTACACCAATAAATTACGCCGAGTGTTCCCCTAACTTACTCTAATCCAATTAACAAACCTTGACTGACATTATTTTATATATTTTTTTATTCCTTAGATTATTTTTACCTTAAAAAATTTACTTTCCCTTTTCCATTTGTGCAGAATTACTTTCTACCTACAATGCCTCCGGATCTGATCTTCTCTTCAACAGCCTAATCTAGTGTTTTTTTGGCATCTAATGTCAAAGCTGAAAAAATACATGTTAGCGTTGCCATGTAATTTGACAAATTCTTCACAGACTTTCAGAAGTGTAATACTATTGGCTTGCAGATATTGTGAAGCAAAGTTTGTTCCCTCAATCAAGATTCCTATTACAAAAGCTTCTATTCCAGTAATTAGGGTACTTGACCTTTTAAGCTTCTGGTTTGCCCATGGAGAATGATTTTATAGCCTTAAAAGTTATGGAGAAATCGAGATGCATAAATTGGAGCCTTTCATGGATCTTGAGCACCAATTTTATCCCACCTCGTGTGGAAAGAAGATGCTACTACCATAGATTCTAAGTAAGTAATTCTGGAAAAAGTAATCCGGGAAAACATAAAAGGGAAAGTAAATTTTAAAAAATAAAAATAATTTAAGGAATAAATAAATATAAAATAATGTTAACCAATGTTAGATGGTTATATTAAAGTTAGTTTAGGAGGAACTCGTGGCATAGTTCTATTTGTGTAACATAGAGTGTTACAAAAAAGTGTAACAGAAGATTCAGAGTTGATTCAATGCACTAGGCTTAAACTAGGAAAAATAAATAAAGAGAGGATATAGTCTCCTTCTCTCTCTACCTACTCTTAGATCTAGAAATTATGACTTCTTACTACTTACTAAAATCTAGTAAACTAGTGGCTACTTATATAGTAGGTAGATATGAGCCTTAGAAAAGCCCAAAAAGAGTAGAAACCCTTGCAGCCATGTCGGTACGGGTCGCAGATGGGAGGTCTTTCTCGAACAATATTGAGTGCGTAGCCCGCAGACTGGAGAGCTGACCTAGACACTCTGAGAGTGTGACCCGTGTAAAGTACGTGGGCCGCCTTCGCCATCTGGAGTTTTTGTCTTCTTCTTTTGAGTGCACAGCGGCGCAAAAGCTCATTGGCCGCAGATTGGATCACTTGCTCTTCAACTTCTAAGCGTGCAGGCTGTGTAGAAGCACATGGCTTGCGCCGGGACTTAGTCTTCTCAATGTTTGGCTTGGCACGGGCCATGTAAATGTACACGGGCCATTCTAGTCTTCATTTCTTCAGGACTTAACTCATTTTCTTTGGTGCATCCATCTACTACCAAGTTTTTAGCTCGTGTCTTCAGTCAAATACCATCCTGGTTAATGACCTTCTACTATCAACTACCATTCTTGTCAATGGCCTTCTACATAGTCAGAAATTCCTACGAGCAATCAACAAATAAAAGCTCACAAAAATGGATTTAGATGCTCGTAGGGAGATAGAATCCATTAGATCTTAAGTAAGCTACAAAACAATGGATTTAGATATGAAAACCACAAATGGTCATCTAAACCGCTTGTAATGTAAACTCACATATATCTAGAAATCTACCATACAAATCATAACAAAAGAGATTTTAAATGCCTTAGGAAATACATGCATTTGACGTCTCATCAGGATCACGGGTAAACTGTTTTCCATTATCGGTGATCATGGTTTTGGGTGTGCCATATCAACAAATGATATTTTTCCAACAAAATTCAATTACCATCTTGCCTTTGATGTTCGTCAACATCTCCTCCTCGCCCAATTTATGAAGTAATAGATAGCAACAATCAGGTATCAAAATTTTCTTGGTGTTTACGAAAAAGCTCCAACCAAATGAAGTCCTCGTTTATTGAAGGGCCACAAGTTGTGGATGTTCATTATATCTTCCTGTGGAACTTGGGTAACAGGCACATGTTTTGGCATTGGTGAAATGATTAAATGTGCTTGTTAACATCATCGAACATCGTGGATCTATAATAACCAGCTCGAAGAAGACTATTGGAAAGTGATCGTGCCTTTTAGTGACTTCCATACACCCTTTTGTGGACTTCTTGAATGAGATAGTTGGCTTTGAGGGGGTGACACGTCACAAAAACAGTTAGAGATGTCCTCTTCAATACAGCACATTGTTGTGGATCACGTATTTTGGGGCCTTAAGCCTAATTTTTACCGCCTTGATCTTGTCTTCTAGCAGGGTTCCATCATTAAGGTAGCTTATGATGGGTAACATCCAATAATCATCGTCACCTATCGCCATTACTACTTCTTCAAAACTTTGTCCTCCGAGTGTTTCCATTAGCAAATGTTGCCAAGGTTAGCTGTTACTATTAGATGAAGCAAGTTTGCTTAAAGCGTCTACCTTTTGGTTTAATTATCTTGGCACTTATGTTAGGGCATGGCTTTGAAACCCCATTTAACATTGGCCTAACCATCTTTAGGTACCAATGTAGGTTTCGCTCTCTGGCCTCGTATTCCCTCTTAACTTGCTCAACCACCATATGTTAACCACTGGATATTTGGAGGTCTCTGGCTTCGATCCCCTTATCCAGTTGAAGGCTAGTGATTAAAACTTTGTAGTCCACCTCATAGTTAGTGGTTCTGAAGTCAAAGTGCGATCCATAGAAATAGTATGTACCCTTGGGGCTGGTGTGCATCACTCCAGCTCTACTTTCACCAAAATGTGGAGATACATCTATATATATCTCCCAAATTCTAATCGGGATAGATGGTTCTTCGTCAAGAACGATTAATTCTTTCATTTTGATGATGAAATCTACTAGCGCTTGACCTTCGATGGTCATTCTTGGTCTGAATTAAATGGCATGTTCCTCGAGTTCGATGACTCACTTCATCATTCATCTTGAAGATTCAGGTTCAACAATATCTGTCTGATCAGATGATTAGTAAGCAGCACGATTGTATGAACCTGAAAGTAAGGATAAAGGCATCAAGCCGCATGTACTAGAGCCAAACTCAACCTCTTAAGATTCATGTATTGTGTCCCTCAGCCCTGCAAATCCCTACTTACAAAGTACATTGGATGTTTTTTACGGTCATTTTCTTAGACTAAGACAACACTGATCGCTAAAGATGACGTTGATATATAGAGATACAGTTTTTCTCCCCGTCACAGTTCATCAAAGTAGGCAACATTTGAGGATACTTCTTCTGCTCTATAAAGGCCTCTTTGTAGTCATTGGTCCTCTCAAAATGTTTAGATTCTCTTCAGACATCAAAGAAAGGAAAGTGTTACTCGACAACCTTCAAGAGGAATTGACTTAGTGCATCCAGCGACCCTATTAAATTTTGGACCTCTTTGAGTGTCTGTGGGGACTTAATCTAAATCAACACTTCTAATTTCTATAGATTAACTTCGATTCCTAGATCAGAGACCTTAAATCCCAATAACTTTCCAGCTCCAATGCAGATCACACATTTGTCGGGGTTCAGCTTCAAGTTGGATTGGCGGAGCTCTTCGAACGTCTCTGATGTGTCCATTTTATATGGTTATTTTGGGACTTTTTGGAATTACTTTTGTGATCTAGATCTTTTATTTTGCCTCAAAATTCTCTTAGAAGAGTTAAGAGCAACTTTCACACTCTTATAACTTTTCTAGGGAATTTTCTGTGAAGGGAAATTATATCGAGATGAAGACCGTGAAGACCTCGAGGATCATTCCTTGAAGACTTGAAGATAAGTGAAGTGAAAAGGAAGCCATGAGACAAGAAGAAGAAAGAATTGAAGATGCTGCATTTGACCTCTGTTGCGAGTCGTGATGCATGTATCGCGAGTCGCAACAGACGTATGGCTAGAATCTCTTGTTCTTTTTCTTGTACTATAAAAGGCAAACATTATCCTCTCTCTTCAATAACTTATTCTTCCTGACTTTACTCTTGAAAAACATATAGTTTCATCTCTCTTTATGTTTGATTTTCTTTGGATTGTTAGTATCATTCTTAGTAGCTAAACTCATCACTTGGGGGGGCAATTGATTGAAGCTTCCAAACCCATGTAGTGAGAACCTATATTTCACTATTTCTTGTAGCATTTATTACATAGCATTTTATTGTATTCTTAATGTGTATATTTACTTCATTTATGATATGGGTTGTTTGAGAATATGAAGTGTTTTATGATTAAGTGTTAGGGTGTTAGGAAAGTGTAAAATTTCTTAGCTCTTTGGCATGAAAATCCAAGAACATGGAATTATAACTTCTTGTTGCGAAAATGATGTTAATCTTGCTAGATGAGTATGTTAATGTGGTTTGTTACCATATTTATTCTAAGGTAGCACTAAAAGGTTGAATCTTGAATTTTGATTGTTCCGGGTTTAATCTAATGAATGCTTTGTTTGGTTAAATGGCTAGGCATTTGGTAGAATGCTTGTAATTGTTATCAAATCTATGGTTCTTTGTGTATGATGTCATTGATGAAATACCTTTAGGCGTTGATTGTCTAAAGTGATCATAATATTAAGAAAAAAGGAATATTATCTTCAATATGAAAGTGATAGCATTCACCATAGGTAATAAATTTTATGGAATGAGTGAATGGTTCTATGATCTATAAGAGGTTTGGAAGCGAGAATCAATTGCCCCAAGGTTTTTTCATGGTTGATTTTATCATCTTTTAGTAGTTTGTTGCATGATTAGCATAATTAGTTTACTTTGCTAGTTGTCTTGTTTTTAAATTCATAACTTAGAAAAAATAACCTCCCCTCTTTACTTGATTTATATATATAGACTATTATTCACGTCACATGCATGAACTCTTAGGAAAATCCATTTTCTTTGTGGACTACCCTCACTATCTACTTAATTGTATTTAGGAAGCACTTTAGGGCTTATAAATTATAAGTTTGAAAGGTACGGCGACGACCTCCCAAATTTTGGCGTCATTATTGGGGAAACGGCATTTATTTTTAAGTGTTTGGGCATATTATGAGTGAATATGTGCTAGTTGTGAATATGTTTTAGTTTTCTTTTATTCGATTTTTAGTTAATTTTTGGTTGGCTTGGAGACGTATTGTTCGAGTTCTTGTTGTATGGTTCGTACTCAATCCTCTTCACGAGAACCCCTACACAACGACCTCGAGTTATAATTGAACTTGAAAGGGGCTAGGAGGCTTTCTTTGGAAAGTCTGGATAACACACTTCCTGGTGACCATTTTGCGGAACCTTCCACTTCCATGGAGCATGACGATGAGCATCCGGAAGGAGGACCTTGACACCCTCACCTTCAAGGAGGTAATGTTCTATTGAGGCAAGTTCCATTAAGGGAGACTATGGCCCCCAACCTTGAGTAACAACCTTTGTGCATCACATATCCGGCGGTTGGGCCTAATTGGCATTTTGAGATAAACTCCTGATTGATACACTTGCTACCTTCTTTTCTTAGTGGGAAATGAGAGGATCCCAACAAACATCTCTCCGACTTTCATAGGGTTTGTTTCGGTATGATTCCTGAAGGAGTGGATGAAGAACTGTACAAGTTGAAGGCTTTCCCATTTCATTGACAGATGCTACAAGGTATTGGATCCACAGACTTCCATCCGGGAGCATAACCTCTTGGGTTGAGTTGAAGAGGAAGTTTCTCGCCAAGTACTTCCCGGTCTCAAAGTTTGCCACCTTGAAGGAGGACATTAGCAACATCCTCCAATGTCATAAAGATTCATTCTATGACTATTTGGAGAGGTTCAAGAAGATTCTTTCAAGTTATCCATACCACGTCTATTCGGAGGGAGATTTGATCTATTATTTCTACAATGGTCTTCTTAATGAGGAGCAAAGGCTAGTGAGGGAATCTTGTGGTGGTTCTATTGGTGACAAAACTTCAAGAGCCACTATGGAACTATATGAGGAGTTAGCCGAGGAGTCGATAACTTTTAGTTCGATGTCCGATTTGAGAAGACAAAATCCCAACAACACAAGTGCTCCCTTCAACAATGGAAAGCTTGAGGACCAAGTCTCAACACTTAGTTCCATGGTTAAGGCTTTAAAGGCGCAATCCGGTAACATATCACATGTGAAATATTGTGATATTTGTTCTTCACCGCATCCTATAGATGCATGCCCAAGTTTGCAAGATGAATATGTGGTGGAGGTGAATTACGTGGGTTTTCAAGGAGGCCAAAAACATCAAGGGTACCAAGGTAGTCAAGGCCACCAAAATTGGCCTTACAATGCAGGTAATCAAGATCACTCGAATCTCCGGTATGGAAATGCTCAAAATGCACAGCAATACCACCCTCAACAACAACAATACCGGCATCTACAAAAAAATCCGAAGGCTCCAAGACAAACCCTATAATCAAGATTATACTCTTAAATGATGTAAATAAAAGTCCTAGGTATGCTAAATTTCTTAAGGAACTGTGTGCAGTCCATAGGAAGTAAAAATAAGAGTGGAAAGAGTGAGTATGTCTCCGCCATGTTTGATGATGACTTGCCTTCTAAATGTGATGATCAGGGAATGTTTACAATCCCTTATGTGATAGGAGGAAAACATGTTACCAAGGTCATACTAGATTTAAATGCTTCAATTAATGTGATCACGTATTCTTTATATGAGAGTCTAAGTCTAGGCACTTTGCACAAAACTGAGGTTGTTATCCAACTAGCCGATCACTCTAGCACATACCCAAAAGGTATCGTGAATGATGTATTGGTGAAAGTGGACTGACATTCCCCGCAAATTTTTATGTCCTTGATATGGAGAATGATGATCATGCCAAACCTATTCTATTTGGTAGGTCATTTTTAAAGACTTCGAGGATAATAATCGATATGCATAAAGGAACCCTAACCTTAGAGTTTAATGGGCGGAAAGTAGAGTTTGACACTAACAATTATACTAATCATCCTAGTATATACCACTCTTGTTAAGCTATTGATATTGTTAATGATGTAGACCAAGAGGTTCATAAGCTCAATGATGGTTGTTCCTTGAATATTGCCCTAGATAATGCTTTGGATGATGCTTCTATTGCAAATGCTATTAATACTAACTTGAAAGAAAGCAACAATGATGAAGACACTCTTGAGGAAGTAACATCTGACACCTCTTGTGTGTCCACAGGAAAGCTAACAAAAGTGGGTTTCCCTCCTAGTGAGAAGACTTCGGTGGTAGAGTACAAACCACCACCAAAAGTTCTTTTATGTTCATCTCTTGGAGAAGAAGAGAAACCCTCAATTGCTCATTCAAATTATATTACCATGGATAAAAAAAGTTGTTGGACATGTTGAAGGAACACGAGGAAGCTCTAGGGTATGTGCGGCAAGTTTTGTTAGGGGATAATGTGGATCCTAAAAGCTTTGTACCGGATCGAGGAAACGAGACCTATCTCTTCGATTCATGTTGTGAATAAATCCAAGTAGGGGAGTAAGTCCTTCCAAAGATATTAAATAAAATTGATTTTGATCTTCCGAATCATCATTCGTAACTTTCCATCGATGTTGTTTCAATTTGGTTTTTGTCATTGTTTTTCGTTAGTTTGTCTTGTTCTTTTAACGATTGTGTTTTTCCATGATTTTATAGGAAATAGAAGTGCATTTCATTAGATGGATGAAGGAAGAAAGGCTTTGAGAAAGGAAAAAAATCTTGGAAAGTTGGTAGCTAATTTTTTTTCTAAGTATTGGAAAACCAGGTCTGTCGCGAGTCACAACAGAAATATTGCGAATAGCAACGAACATGGGAATTTTGCAACTCCCAGTAAATGTGTATCGCAAGTCGCAACAATGGGTCAAGTCATGACCAAAATTAGAAACTTTTTTCCAAACTGTGAACTCTCAGTTCCAATTTGTAGCGAGTCACAACAGGTCCTCGCGTGTCGCAACATTTCTATCGCGAATCGCGAACATACTCAGAAAGTTTTCTAAAAAATGCCAACTTTCAGGTCCAATTTGTCGCGAGTCGCGACGATTTGGTCACGAGTCACTACCATAATCAGAAGTTTTTCTGAAAATGTGAAGTCTCAGGTCCATTCTGACGTGAGTCGCGACAATCCTGTCGCACATCGCGACAGAAGTTTGACTACTGCAACCCGTTAGCATCGCTAGTCGTGACACATACCCAGATTCAAAAATAAAAACATACAAATAGTTTCATCTTCCTATTTCTTTCCTTTCATCCATCATTCTCCCCCCTCTAAGCCACCACTCCTCCTCTTTTTCTTCACCAATCGACTTGAAATTCACCACCATAACACCGAAATCATTCCCATATACCTTCCTAATCCATTTCCAATCAAAGCCACCCCAAAATCAGACCAAACACCTAAAAATCCAAAACCCTAGAAACAAGGGATTTTGCAAGAACTCTTTGATTAAATCTTGGATTGCTTGTAGGCTTGTTAGTTTTATCATCTTACACTCATACGTGGTACAATTTCTCAGTTCTATAACTTTAGATCGTTCATATTTGTATTATTGAGGCTTTTGTGATTTTGTGAACAAATGAGTTGAATGTTATTGGTGATTTTGTGAAGTGAAATGGTTGATATTGATGTATACTTGATGGGTAAGGCTTATGCTAGTTTAGCTTTGGCCATAAATAATAGAATTGTTTGGATTGGCTAGACATGATGTTAAGTGACTATGGATGTGCTTACAGGAAATTACATAAGTAATTTTTGGCTATAGATGATCTCAATTGTTGGTAACTTGTAATACATGGCCAAACATGGTGAAGTAGGACATACGCATTTTGAGGAATTTATCTAGCAATGGACTATGATTGGATTTTACATGTATTAACATATGAACATTCTTGCATCCTTATAGTTACTTATTGTTGATTGTAGTGTGTCAACTACATCATTGTGACTATGATGGCTAAGTTCTATAATGATGCTTGGATGTTTATCACTGTATGTTGTAATTTCATAGTGGTAATTACATGATCATATCTTCTTATCTCCTTGTGATTTTGATGTTGTTTTCTGTGGTGATAGTTATGGCACCAAAGATATAACACATTACTTGAGGTGCGGGTTCATCCTCTCCACCTTCGCTCTCCCACTGCCTTTGAAGCCAACCCCAGTGCCACCTCTAGACATATTTATGGGTTTGTACTGGATCACCGATGACTATGTGGAGAGGTGGGAGAAGTTGGCTATGTGGAGGATCTATTAGACCAATTTTATCGATGTGGGAGCCTTGGAGACACTCGGATTGAGAGAGTTGGTTCTTTGCTTCCTCACCAAAGAAGGCTTAGAATGTTTCATGAGCCGGAGTGCACCCATGTACCAACAGTACACTCTGGAATTCCTTTCCATGGTCACACTCTATTGCTCAAGGAGAGATAATCCATGCTAGCCATTCATCAGGTTTCACCTTGATAACCATTCTCATGAGGTAACTCTCTTAGACATTGAAGTGACATTTGGCTGGGACACGACGGATATCAGAGCGAGGTTTGACCCAGAGGCCCCAACTTTCTCTTTTCAGGATGATGTAGCCTTCTGGTATACCATCACCATGAGACATCCGGATTTGAGAGACAAAAATAACATCATCATCCATCACGCTCTCCACTTTGTGCATCTCTTCTTGACGGGCACATTTTTCTGTCTAGAAAAGGCAACGAATGTGCCCAACGATGACATACGCTACCTATGGCACCTCACGAGTGAGGGCACATGCTACAGGAAGTGGTTGAGTTATGGATTGAGAGATTTATCAGTGTAGAGGAAAAGGTGAAGGGTGAGATATTTATGGGAGACATGATTACCCTCCTCATAGATCACTTGCGGATCACCACACCTTCAGGTCTTCAGCGTCTAAGCAGGGGTGAGTCATACCTCATCACTCTGCCGAGGATTGAAAACTACCACCTCATCAGGGTTGCAGTTGTCTAATGCGTGTATCACTGGTTGTATGGGAAGAGTGAGATCACCTTCATGAAGCTTCCTCAGTCCCAGCAGACCAAGCCGGAGGTCGACACACCCAATGTCGACTTAGCGATAGAGTCGGATGCACTATGCCGGGCAGATTTTGAGCGGGAGTTTCTGGGACTGTATCCAATGCTAGTCCAGACCGAAGAGGATGCCCTTCTTTTACAACCTTCCACACCACATTCTCTGCCCCAACCACAACCTGAGCCGATGAAGGACGATGCACGTGATAGGTTCCCTTAGCCTCCTGCAGATTTATATACCCGACTGATGCTGACAGTGGAGGTCGGCTTTCACGGGCAGGTAGAGCACAATCTTTTCATATCCCAAAGACTAATGGACTTGGATGAGGATATTGATCATCTTTCCTTCTAGGTCTATCACATGTAGACATAAATTGATGGTATTCCGGTCCCAGAGCCCGAGCCCGAGCCCGAGAGGCGTCTGGAGAGGCGCAGGAGGAATGAGGAGTGGATTGCACAATATCAGTAAAGCTACCTCGGTGATGGAGGTTCTTCATCCCACTCTTGATTGTCAGCTATTTTCACTTCCCGCTTTGATTTGTATTGTTTTTTTCCTTTGGTATTTACATTGAGGACAATGTAATATTTTAGTGTGGGAGGGATTGACTTGCATGCTTGTAATATTGATCTTGGATGTTTTTTGCTATTTTCATTGGAAAATCATGAAAAAATTGAAATTTTTGGGAAAAACAAAAAGCAAACCCGCTAAGGTGAATAACTGAGAGGGTAATTTAGGCAACATTGGGGGCCCGGATAGGTCACAAACTTGAAAGGGTGGCCTAGGTAAAAATGAGAGGCAAAATGTGGGTGAAATGTGATCCAAAGAAATACGATGTGTGGCTAGGATGAAAACTCGAAGGGGCTCCTAGGTAAAATGAGAGAAAGAGAAAAAAGAAAATTTTGTTACAATTCTACTCATTTGTTGGCGTTTGAGTCATAAGGTTTTAATTGACATATGGATGGATTGGGTAGCCTAACATCATAGGGCTTCTTGGGATTGGGTAACTTAGCAGGGAAAATGAAGTAGGGTTAGCAATTCTTAATTCTTTGTGTACTTCGTTTTGGTTGATATATTGGTATGAAGTGAAGTTTGTGCTTGAACCTTTGATATGGGTTTGACTTCATTTTGTGCCATTGGACTTTGGGATTATCAATTCGGGACTTGTAAATGTTTTTATGGGAATTAGTGAATTGATAAGTGGTAGGTTTGGGTAGATTTAGGAATTGGGGTTGTGTGAAAAAATCATCATTTGATCTTTGATTTTGGGATTATGCTAATGAGGGTTCTTGTGAGGTATTGATTGGGGGCATATTAGTGTTAGGTTGTGGATTGATTTTGGAACCTTTTGGACTTACTTTTGTGCACTTTTGTGATCTAGAACTTGTATTTTCCATAGATTTGCTTCTATCTTATCAATTCCGTTGTCTCAGTTTCATCCTAAGGATATCGCGATTATTATGGGTTTCCACTATATGTGTACCCAAGACAAAGTTTCTTTTTTGGTTTACTTGTTCCGTAGCTTGTACCAGCTTTGTAAGGTGAAAAACTCATATGATGAATTTACTTTTTATCCCCTCATTCCCAATGTAGAGTTCGTGAAAGGGTTTCCCAGTAACTGCGGTGTGTGGCACAATTTTTTTAATGTAAAACTGGATCATTAGTGCGAACAGGTACTTCCGGCTTGGAATCATAATGTTCCTAAGTCTAAACTTCCCAACTAGGAAGTTTGTCTTACTCCTAAGTCTGAGGTTATTTTAAAACTCGGCGAATACTCGATAAATCTGCTCCCTGCTGAATTATAGATCGAAGGTGTTTGTTTGTTGTTAATTTATGGTTTCTCTATTTCACATGCATTATTTTTATTTTGATGTTGTATATTTCTTTAGTTATCACTTGTTGTTTTTGTATTACTCGGTTGTATTTTTTTGTTCGCTTGACTTAATTTGCATGTTAAATGATAGATATAGATATAGTTGGGCGAAAGATTGACAGGTCATTTATTCCTGATGAGGATATGGAAAACATGTTCATCTAATAACACTGGTGCTGATGGTGTCTCACAAGAAAACCGTGCTCTGGTGAACTCTCAGTTAGCGCATATTGAAGGCAAGGTACTGAAAATGGAGGAGGTGCAAGTAGTTAATGTCGTCGCTCTCGCTTAGGAAACAAAAAAGAGAAAGAATTAGAGTGGTGGTTCATCGGCTGCCTTGAAACCTTCAAAGAAAAAGGTTCACACTAGTTATTCCTGTTCTAAGCCTCAGCTGGGAAGCAATAATTTGTTGGCAGAAGCGACTATTCCTGCCACTCTTTCCAAACTCCCTTTATATGAGTCGATGGTTGTGGTATGTTCACTGTAAATAATTTTGTGTTATATTATTGTGGTTTTACAACGATATCTGATTGTTATGTTCGTTTGTGTCTTTTATCTGATGGATCTCATAAGATTGGTGAGAGTCTCAAGCTCGTTGGTGAGCGGGTTGCCAAATTCTCCAAGCAGGACAGTTCAATGTTAGAGCAGTATAGGTCTAGTGAGATGAAACGTGAGGCTATGAAGGTCTCGCTTGGAGCTTCTAAGCATCGTGAGCAGGTCACTGAGGAAAAGACTAGTAAGCTTCGTGCTGAGTTGAAGGAGATGAAGACTAAAGGTTCCGCTTTGCCTAGTTATCCTTTGCCTAGTTATCCCCAGGTTCTCGCTAATCAGCTGATTAAGATGAAGTCATTCTTCAACCTTTTTGAGGAAATTTCTAGTTTCGTTCGCAATGTTGGTCGGTGCGAGGCTTTGATGGAGCTACGATAGACGAACCCTGCCTTGAAGGTGGAGAAATTGCCCTCACTGGTTAATTGTGAGGAGATATTGGAGTGGCAGAAGGCTATGCTTAACGTTGAATTTATCAATAAAATTTCTGATGGTGGACATCCTTATGCCTTGTTACCGCATCTTGCTGGTCTTCCTTATTTTCCTTCTATTTCCGAGCTGCAAGATTGCAAAGTGGATTATCTTAACTGCCCCCCCCCATTCAATTTTATTGATCGTAAGCCACCTCTTAATCCATAGATTAATGTGAATGTGGAGGGTTCTATCATTTCCGCTCAGAATGCGAACAAGGAGGATTCTGCTTTCGCTACCCAGAATGTGTCTGTTTCTCCTACCAATGTTAGTTAATTTTAGCATTCTGACTTAATTTAAGACCATTTGAATTTAAATCTGTAACATATAATAGTACTTTTACATATGTATGAACTATGTGTGCTGCCTACAATGTGAATTTGTTATGCCAACTCTAATTTTGTTTTTTTCCTCATATTTATTCGCATGCAGGGATTTAATATTTTGATCGACAGTAAATTTTTAAATCCTCTTGATATGTTGGGTTCTAGTGTTTGTTCTGAGCAACATCCTTAGTTTATGTCTTCCAATTTGTGCCGCCCTATTAGCTTGGTTGAGGCTACCACATCCATGTCAAAGGAATTTCTCGAGCTGCTTTCTATTGATTGTTTTTCAAATGTTGGGAGTTATGCTTTGAAATATATTCCATTATATCTTGGGTGGCGTGTCTTAATTCCTCGTTGTCTCCATCCTCTCCTACAGGTTATCCTTGTAATAAATTGTACCTGGCGGTTACAATATTGAATCCCTCGATAAGGATATCATTCGCAACTTAGTTGATCTCGAATATGTTGGTGTGTATGTGCTCTCGCTCAACCTTCCCAGTAGCATTCTGGAATGAGTGCTATTGTTAAGTGTTAGTCTCAAATATATGCTAATTAGCATCAATGATCTGGAGCTTGGATGGAAGAAAACCATAAGTCACAAGAATATATTCATGATTTGAAAAGATTGTGCGCCCAACCGAATAATCTTATCGAGCTGCATCAGCGAGACTTGATTTAAATGATTGGTCAGAAAATGAAGTAAAGAATTTTGTCGCGAACAAAGCACATGAGGCTCATCACAAGACCGTAATCATAGATAAGCAGTGCTCTCAAATTGACCAATTATTGGATCATATGAAGAAGACGGAGGATGAATGTGATCACCTTTCCACTTGTTCCTCAAGGTGGCAAAGCAGGTTTGATGAACAGTTCGTCATGAATACTCAAATGCATAGTGAGAATGATCACCTTCATGCTGAGTGTGATCGTCTTGACTCGTGCGTGCATCAGCTTGAACAAGTTCATCTTGATTACAAAGAACAATTCAAGGACTTTTTCGCAAAGCCTCGTGGTCCTACTATCCGCGGGGATCTAATGATGAATATTAACGATCCGATTATTAACCTATATGAATCCATCAGGTCACATATTCGTCAACTGCATTAGTATATATGTAACCTGGATAACTTGAATAAAAATTATCAATACACCGTGGATGTCATGAGTATTCAACTTGATCGTGATGAGTTTGGTCCCATATATGACTTTAAAGCTTACTATGCAAAGTATCTTGATCGTATGAAATGAAGTGGTCGAACCCGCCATCCTGCTTACTTGCATATGGAATGGCGCTATGATAATATTTTATCCGAGCTAGAATATAAGGGTGAGCAATCATGCCGCTCTGGTGGTTCTTCTTCTGCTGGGCCATCTCGCGCACCAATGCATAAATAATTTGTTTTTCTTTAATGTAATAATTTCCTTCTCCAAATAGTTCACGTACTATCTCTGTGTTTCTATTTTGTGTTACCTTGGTTTCTTATTTTCAATGTGTTTGCTTATGACTAGTATAAAATGTCATAGTTGTTAGATACTACTGTCACTATTTTCTTATGCTTTCGTCTTGAGTTCCTAAAGAGGACTGGTGGTTACTAGAATGAGATTATAGTACCACATGCTACTTTGAGGTATTAACATCTAGTTGGTGTGAAGTTGCAAGATTTACTGCTTGACTTCGTTCGTAGCATCTATTGTGTTTAGGCATCCCGTTCTTGTTTTATGCAAGATCTATTAATTGCGATTCTAGGTTATGCCAACTCGATTCATGCGAATCCGTAACTTCTATCGCTTGCTTTTTTCACTACATTCGTAGGCACATGTGCCTTTATGTTTCTTTTTGCAAGATCTATAATTTGTGGGTTTGAGGTTGTAAACCTATGTTGTGCGAAGTCGCAAGATCTATTGCTTACTTTTGTCACTTTTCTGACTTGGCATTTGTACTTTGATAAGGTCTGTCACTTGCCGTATTGAGATTGTACAAACTTACTTGTTCATGGTTTCAAGATGTGAGATTTGTTTTTTCCTTTGTGATGTGTTATACCTACATGAAGCAATGCTCTAACCTCATCTTCGATTGCTTTCTGTCTATTCCTAGTGAAGTTTTGTTGTTTTTGCTAAATTGGCCTGGTCGAATGGTTGATATTTAGAGAGTGGGTAGCTATGTCTGGATTGACTCCTCCCATGTTTTGCACTGTCCATGTGAATGTATCCCTTTGACTTCGTAGAATTTTCATCACCCCTTATCTTCACTTTGCTTGGAAGATATTTTCCTATCTTGACACATTTAGAAGTGTTTACATCGTCCAGAATGAAAGTTTCAGTCTCCTCTCCGAGATCAACTTGAGGTTCTATTTGCTCGGGTAAGCCGTTCTCCGAGATGGTGCTGACCATTTTTATTTATGCAGCATTTCTTCCTGCTTTCATTGCGACAACCATTCACTGCCTAGCTATTTCCTAATTTCCTCATTTCATTGCAATTCCCGTCAGAGTTGGAAATTTCATCACTAAGTGATATGATGACCATATTGGTTTTGTTGTGTTCATCCAGAGTCGACCGATGATGACATTGAATGGGCTTTGTGCGTCCATGACAACAAAGTTGCACATTACAGTGCATTTTTTGTCATTATCTCCTATGGTAATTGGTAGTTGTTTGTTACCCAAAGGTGTATCCACTCATTAGGTAAAGCCTATGAGAGATGATGTAGACTTCTTTAGAACAGTTCGCTTAAATCTAAGTTTGTCCAAGCAATCAGCGAATAGAATTTGACTGCACTTCTGTCATCTATGAATGCCACATGGACAGTGGCATTTCCAATCTTAGCGACAATGACCATTAGGTCATTATGAGGCAAAACATTGGGAATCACGTTTTTGTCGCTAAATGTTATCGTCTCATCGCAGTGAAATCTTTTGTCGCTAAAAGTTCAGTTTCATGACTTCGTCAATGGTATTTTTGGAAATGATGGCATCCGCACCCCTGAATATTTTCCTTTGAAAGGGATATTTCCCTATCCACTTTTCACAAAGCCCTTCTGTGGATCTTCCAGTATCCTTTTTTTTGCCTCGCTCGTGCTCTATTTTACGGTTGTTTGCTTCTTCAGTTCGCACATGCCTTTCAATCATTTTCTGCAATTCTCTCGGGTTCTCTAGCATGTTCTTAGTGAGTTATTTGTAAAATTCACCTGATATTATACCTCCCATGAATGTGCCTAGAGACGATTGGTACGTTAGATCGTGCAGCTTTCAGTAACGAACCTATTGTGGTAGTCTGCCAGACTTTTATCGCTTCGCTGGGCTATATTGTTTAAGTCTGCTATCATCTTGTTAAATTTTTGCTTTTGATAAAAGAGTCCTACAAAGAGTCTGATAATTGTGCCCAAGACCAAATACTACTACTTGGTAGGTCGTCATATCATGTAATTGTTGTCCCAGACAAGAAAATAGGAAAATCTTTGAAGACTAGTTCAATTTTCACATCCCAAAATCGCATACTGTTGTTATAGGAATGTAAGATTTCCTTGGGGTCCGTTGTCCCATCATAGATTTTCACATGCAATGGCAGTTTGAAGTCTTTTAGCATTTTGAAATCACGAAGATGTGGTGCCACTGGTGACTGGTCCATATCGTCTTCTACCACTATATCCCTTAACTTCTCTTCGTAATTAAGGGTTTCATGCCTCTGACTCACTTTTTAAATTATTTTCTTCGGGAATTTTAGCTTAGTGGCTAGAAATCGGGTATAGGTGCTCCCAATTTGCTTACAAGAATGCTGTAAAAAATCCTTTTCTCATTTTCTTGATTTGCATTAGGAAATTTGGCTTCCTCTTCATCTTCATCCGTGTCTTCTCAACTATACTTCTGTTCTCGGCTGGGAATGTATTCTTGATCTCGATTGGGTGCTTACTTTGGTTACGCGTAGCCGTCCGTTCTGGTGTGTTATGATTCTGGCTCCTCTCGCTTCTGGCAAAAACCATTGTTACAAATAAAGGACTTAGAAAAAGAAATTTTTCTTCGTCTCCACAAACAATGCCAATGATGTGGTAGTCCTTGTTAGGAGAGGTGACTGACGATCACCTTAGTGCAAGCGCAGTCCTGCATGAAATACCCCGGTCTAGTAATCAAGTCAGTTCTTTCATTTATTTAGAGAATTAGCATTTCTTAGTTAGTCATGATTACCTAAACCAGTGCCGTCCTTCCTATATTTATAGTAGATCGCGATCGTGGCTCCACGTTGCTAGAGTTTCAGATTATGGGTTGTATCATTGTTGCTAGAATTTTGGGGTCACTTACGAGTGTCTTTCCCATTTCTAGGCGTGGTTCCGCATTGTCTGGTTCGTGGCCGAGCCGTGGGATGGGCCTAAAGGCCGACAACTTTTAGTTTGCGGGTTAGGTAAACACCAAATATTTTTATGGATACTTATTTGGTTTCAACGAATAATCCCTTCCGCATACGTATGTAATAGTGGTATAGTGGTGATACGCTACGTCTATCTTAGAAATAAGCCACAAATACACCGCATAAGTTTTTATTGATGGAATATACGCCGTTGTTGATGGAATAACGTTAGGATACAATTGTAGAAGGTTAAAAATGTAATTGTCAAAGGTAAAATCCAAACGCTAAATAAAAATGCTGCTATTATTAGCATTTCGTATTTGGCGGAAATGCTATGTGAAAAAGCCAAACAACAACACATTTTTTTGGGTATACATTGGCGGTTTGATCGAGAAAAATCGCCAACGGCCAAACGCCAACCAAAATGCTTATACCAAACGGAGTCAATATCTTTATTATACCCTCAAAACTAAAAACTATAAAAAGAGGGGGTTTGTTGGGTTTTGATCTAATGGTTAGTCGATAAAGTTTCGTTAATTAAAAAAAAGAAATACTACTCCCTCCGTTCATTAATATTTGTCACACTTTCTAGTCTGTTTTCTCAAAGCATGTTTGACCATTAATAACGTTTGATGCGTATGTTAATATCATGTAAAATTTTAATGTTTGAAAAGTACATGCTACTTATAATCCAACGATACCTTACATGATAATATTACTACTTATATGTTACATGAAATTTATGGTCAAGCGTGACTTGAGAAAGTTGATTGAAAAATGTGTCAAACTTACCTGAACGGAGGGAGTAAGAATCAATGCAAACAAAAGCAAACACTGATAACATTAGGCTTTAGCACATGGTGAGACTTCAGTTGGTACCTTTTGTGGATTGCTATATCACGCCTTGTATTTTACTGTATATTAAATCTGAATTTTTAATATTAGTTTTAAAATCTGAATTTTTATTTTAATTTTAAATCTGAATTTTTAATTTTAATTTAGTTTTAAAATCTGAATTTTTTAATTTCAAATTAATTATTAAAATTTGATTTACTAGTGGGGTTGGCGTGGCGGCGGCGGATGGTGGTCGCCGGTCAAGTTCCGACTCCGGTGGTGGTGGTTCTCATCGCATGTGATGTGAGCCATGAGATGAGAACCATGGGATGACAACCATGCGATGAGAGCCACAAGAACAAAAATCAAATGAGAGCCATGTCATGAGAGCCATGCGCAATGGTTCTCATCTAAAGGCTCTCATCGCATGTCTCTCGTAGCATGGTTCTCATCCCATGGTTCGCATCTCAAGGCTCTCATCCTATGGTTCTCATCTGATTTTTGTGCTTGTGGCTCTCATCCCATGGTTATCATGATAAGAGGTCAAAAATATCATTTATTATTATTTTCTTAGTTTAATATTTTTAGGAGGTCAACACTATACTCTTTT
>JAULKK010330825.1:843-10912 GCA_032355705.1 Rubia peregrina | reverse complement strand
TGGGCCAGGCCCCGCAGACGTAGGTGGATTTCACCGAACTGCGTAACCAAGTCGTGTGTCTTGCGTGATTTATTTATACGTACTTGGTTAGGACTATGTTGGAACACAATAGGTCTAGTAATTAAAGCTTAACGGTAAACCAGTTTTTCAAACTGTAAAAATATTTTTGAAATGCCACACAAGGAATTTCAGATACCTTCTAGTTTTTCCATTCAACTACAAACTGGGTGCTCAAGTCCTGAGCTAAAAGTGGGAATAAAGCTGCTCAACACAGAGAAATTAATTTTTCAAAATGGATTTTTTAGACTCACACAATGTTCAGGTTTGGGATGACATATGGAAGTATTTTGCATACTACGAAGTATTTTGAAAAAAAAAGGAAAGATATCAAATTGCTTAAAGAAAAATTCACAGGCCCCTCAACTAAAATTTACAAGAGTTTCAGTGTTGGCCACTCGATGCTTCTTTGATATTTCTTTAATAATTTGTACGTGCTATGAAAACAAGTTCGAAAAAGTATACTTTCATGGTGCTTAAAATATAATTAGTAGGTGTTTCAACTACAGCTTGTAAAGGCTTCAACAATAGCTTGTAAGTACTTCAACTACAACTTTTGTAGTTGCTACGACAATAACTTGGTGTTTAGAATACAACTTGTAGATGCTTCAATGTAACACATAGTTACTTCTTAAATAACTTATGTGGGCTACTGAAGCAATTTGATGCTTAGAGTATAACTCATAAGTACTTCAAACATCACTTACAGGTGCTTCAAATGTAACATGCAGGTGATTCTTTTATAACTTTTGTGTACTACGAATATAACTTGATGAGTACAACTCATAGATCTTTAACTATTAGGTGTAAGTGCATCATGTAAGGTCCAAAATTCAAGTGTTGGCAATTTGTGAAAATTATGGAAGGTGTGTTTTAACATCAAATATGGAATTATTTGCGAGAATAAGTAATCCGAGAGAATATATTTCATCCGGTTGTGATTTGATTATAAAATATATCACTTCCTATATTTATGGGAAAGGATTAGATTTATGGAATGGAATTGATATGATATTCTCAGACTATGAAGAAGATATGGATTAGATATTTTAATTCCTTATTTCAAGGGATTAGTTTAAGGAATTCCTATCTCTAGGGGATTTGATTGTTATCAGAATATTTTATGGGGATAGAATTCAATGCGCCTAGTATACTGAAGAAGGTGCAATCGGAACAATATATAGAGGACAGTGTGGTTGTGCTATTAACAATTTAGAGAAAAGAAAATATGTGAGCATATTGATTTCAGAAATAGCCAAGAGTTCAATTTATGTTCCAACATGATCAATACCCTATTGATCTAAGTTCAGAATCGGAAGCCTTAATATCTCAGGAGGAGGAGATCAAACATCGACAAGTATCGAGGTCAGAGGGAGTCTGATCAAGGCGGATCGGTAGCAAGGGGAGCTTGCAAAATCCACATGTTGTGATTAATAAAAGATAAGTATAAGTCGTGTCCATTGTACCATCCTTTTCTGATTAGTAGATTTATTCTTAATTGGTCCAGGCCCCACAGATGTAGGTGAATTTACACAAAACTGAGTAACCAAGTATGTGTGTTATTGCTTTGCACTTTTCTTTCACGCTTGGTTAATTAGAATACGTTGAAACATGGTAAAGGATAATTAAACATTTAGGTAAAACCAAAATTCCATTTGGTATTAGAGCTTGGTAACTTATTTTAACCTTGGTTGTGTCAAAGAAAATGTGATCCGGTTTTACCATGGCGACTAAGGAATGAGCTTCAGGTTCTCTGCCACCACCATTGGAAGGGACAAATTACACTTATTGGAAGGCTCGCATGAGAGTGTTTATCATTTCACTGAATGAACTAGAATGACACTTCATAGAAACTGAATGGAACTATCTAACCAAATATTCTGCTACCAGTTCAAAAGAGAAGTAAGGAGAATCAAGCACTCCGAAGTAGAACCTTAAAGACAAGTCAACATGGAGCCCGGGTGAACTTAAAGTATCAATGGAAAATTCAAAATCCCCGAACGCTATATTTTCAGCAGTAGATGAAGGTCGGTTCAAACTTATCTCAACATGCTATTAGGCAAAGAAGGTGTGGGACATTATACAAACATTTCATGAAGGAACGAGTTGAGTACGAGAATCTAAGCTTCAAATATTGGCCACAAAATTTGAGTAACTAAAAATGGAGGAAGATGATACAATGTCGATCTTCAATGGGAAGCTAAGAGACATGGCAAATATGTCATACCAACTCGGGAAAACATATAAAGAGGCAAAACTGGTAAAGAAGACATTGAGATCACTGCCTCAAAGATTCTCAATTAAAGTTGTTCTTGAAGAAGCAAAAGATGTCCCCACCATGACACTGGATGAATTGATAGGTTCAC
This sequence comes from Rubia peregrina, assembly GCA_032355705.1. NCBI lineage: Eukaryota > Viridiplantae > Streptophyta > Magnoliopsida > Gentianales > Rubiaceae > Rubia > Rubia peregrina. Next base: position 8,489 of record JAULKK010330825.1, on the reverse strand, counting down.
TGCAAACTTACGAGATGACTCTTGAGACATCCTCGAAGAAAGGAAAAAAGGAGTTTTCTTTCAAAGTGTTCTCTCTCAAGAATGATCATGATGATGAAAGTGATGATAGGATTGATAAACTGGCACTTATTACAAAAAAACTTCTCAAGGATGCTAAAGAAGACAATAAATAGAAGATCTTAGGATAAAGCTAGTGGAAGTGGAAATCGACCTCGCATGCAAGAGTTTGGAACTAATAGAGGACCACGACCTGAACAATCGAATCAGCACTTCAAAAGGAATCAGGAAAGTGAAACAAAGCAGCCTGGGAGAATTCAATGCAGAGAATGTGAAGGATATGGACACATCCAGGTAGAATGTGCTAATACTCCGAAAAACAAGGTTAATCATATGTTACCTCTTGGAGTGATGATGAATAAAGGGAAGAACCAAAGGAACTCACCAGTAATTATGTTGCTTCGGAGCTAAGAATAGTGAAACAGATGCATGTACCAACATTATGACAACTGATGCTGCTACATGTTACAACACAGAGAATCAAAGTGGCAATACATCAAGTGACGATGATGTCCAAGAGGTAAGCGATGAAGACATATATACATCCTACGAAAAATGTACAGAATGTGGTTAAAGGTTTTTGAAACAAAAAATATTAAAAGTGGAGAAAAGTTGACTTGCAGATCATAAGATAGAATTGATGAATCTCGTTGATAAGCTTGAAGATGAAGTGAATGAACTAAAACAAAGTGTGAAATTGACTACTCAAAGGGCTGAGATGGCTGAAGCTACTATTTTCAAACTGAACTCTAGCAAGGAAAACTGGATGATATTTTAACTATGGGAAGGAGCTTTGGAGATAAACAAGGAATCAGCTATGACAAATCAAATGTTGATGCTGTAAATTTCAAGACTGGAGCACGGAATATAAAGAAGAAAGTTATGATAACTCAGCGAAGGAAACCGATGATGTAAAGTTACCGTTCATATCAAGGACATATACAGAAACAATGTTTTAGACTACTCAAAGATATTATGAATGGACGCCAATTGATTGCATGTTCCAACATGGATGATGAGCAGCGATCAAAATTAGTTAGAAAGGTATGGATCCCTAAACAAACAACAATCTGCCTTATTGCACACACGTTTCTCATTGCACATTCTAGAGAATCATGGTACTTTGATAGTGGATGCTCCCGGCACATGACTGGAACACAGGAGTTTCTCACCAAAATACAGCCTTATGATGGCGGTTTTGTTACTTTTGGTGATAGAAAGAAGAGTCGTGTAGTTGGCAAAGGAGAACTGCATATTGAGGGATTTCCAATATTTATAAGCATTCTACTTGTTGAAAAATATAAAGGCAAATCTGTTGAACATTAGTCAATTGTGTGATGACAATATGACTGTGGAGTTTCATAAAGACAGGTGCATTGTCAAACATGGTGAAGATAAAGTACTCTCAGGAATTCAATCTTCGGACAACTGTTATTTGTTGGAAAAAGACATCAAGTGCCTAAGGACAAAAAAATGAATGAAAAATGTGGCACGGAAGGCTAGAGCACATCAACTATAAAAACATTAGTGAAGATTGCAAATTCTAAAGTCGTTCAAGGTATGTCTTCTCTCACTCATAAGAAGGAAATTGTTTGTGGACCAGACCAACAAGGTAAACAAATTCGATCACCTCATTCCCCTGTTCAGTATGTTACTAATTCAAGAAATCTTGAACTATTACACATGGATTTGATGGGACCAGTTAACACACCCAGTAATACTGGCAAAAGATACATTTTTGTATGTGTTGATGACTTTTCCAGATACACTTGGGTAGCATTTCTTAAAGAAAAATATGACACAGTGGAAGTATTCATAAGTTTGGTGATCAAAGTGCAAACAGAAAAGAGTATTTCTATAGGAAAAATTGTCAAGATTCGAAGTGGCCATGGGAGAGAATTCAAAAAAATTAGTTTAGCAATTTTTGTGACGAAGTTGGAATTAAACATGAGGTTTCAGCACCAATCACTCCTCGGCAAAATGGGATTATTGAAAGGAAAAATAGGACTCTATAAGAGATGGATCGAGTTATGTTGCCAGAAAAAGACATTCACAAGAAACGCTGGGCAAAGGCAATAAACACGACATGATATACAATCAACATGGTTTATCTTCGACCATTCATGAATAAGACACCACACAAAATCTGGAAAAAGAGAAAGCCAAATGTCTCGTATTTTTATGTCTTTGGAAGAAAATGTTATATTCTCAGGCACAGAGAACGGTTGGGTAAGTTTGACAGTCGAAGTGATGATGGCACCTTTTTGGGATACTCTGTGAACAGCCGAGCGTACATGGTTTATAATCTTCGTACAAAAACATTTATGGAGTTTATTAATGTCATTGTCCATGATTCTGATGAGACACTTGCTTCGAGAGAAGGAGGTGAAGAACCAGCCTTATTGGATGTTCCAACACAAAACAATTCAGCTGACCAACAGATTGATATTGGAACATCAGGAGTTTCCGAAAAGTCCTGACGATTCAGAAGAGGTTTTCCTGACTAATGTTGGAACACCAGTCTCCAGTCTTTCCCCTCATGTTCCAACACAAGAGGTATCTGAACCTATCTCCAAGACAACGCGTGCTCTACCACGGATAAACTACAGGGAACTTGCTGGATTACAGTATTTTATCTCGCTAATTGAACTTAAGAATTATAAAGAAGCCCTACTTGATGAGTATTGGATTGCTGCTGTGCAGGAGAAACTAGGTCAGTTTGAACGAAATGATGTTTGGTAAATCACACGTCGTCCAAACAATGTGAATGTCATTGGTACCAAGAGGATTTTCAAGAATAAATCGGATGTTTATGGCCAAATAACTCGAAATGAAGCAAGGCTGGCAGCTCAAGGATACACTCAAGTGCAAGGAGTTGACTTTGATGAAACTTTTGCTCATGTTGCCAAGTTAGAATCTATTTGGATTTTACTTGTTATTTCTTGCACTTTGGATTTCACATTATACCAGATGGACGTTAAAAGTGCATTCCTAAATGGTGTGCTAAACGAAGAAGTTTATGTTGAGCAACCCAAAGGATTTGAAGAACCTCATCACCTGCATCACGTGTATAGACTAAAAATGTGATATATGGTCTGAAACAAGCACCTCGGGTCTAGTATGAGTGACTGAAAAACTTTCTAATTCAGAAAGGATATCGTCGAGGGGGAGTAGATCGCACTTTATTTGTGCTGGATCGATCATCAAAACTTTTAATTGCTCAAATTTTGTTGATGATATTGTTTTGGATCTACTTCATAGTCTATGGTACAAGACTTTGTTGCCTTAATGCAGAATGAATTCAAGATGAGTATAGTGGATGAACTTACTTATTTTCTATGACTCCAAGTAAAGCAATCAAAGAGTGGGTTGTTCATCAATTAGAGTAAATATACCATGAATTTGGAAACAGATATGGATTAAGAAACTCTCGATTAGTTCGAACTATAATGGGAACAACTAAAAAATTGGGAAACGATGAGAAATATGTTTCAGTTGATCAAAAACTGTAGAGAAACATGATTGAGAGTTTATTGTATCTCACAACAAGTCGTCCAGACATATATTTTAGTCTTGGAGTATGTGCAAGATTCAAGAAAACCCATAGGAATCACATATGACAACAGTTAAAAGGATCATTCGTTATGCGAGTGGAACTTCAGAGTATGGCATTTGGTATTCAAAAAATTAAGACTCGGTGCTTTTTGGATATAGTGATTCTGATTGGGCAGGTAATGTAGATAATCGCAAAAGCACTACACGAGGATGTTTCTTTATTGGCATAAATTTGGTTTCCTGGTATAGTAAGAAGCAAAATTCGATCTCCTTGTCATCAGCCAAAGCTGAATATCTTGTTGCTGGAAGTTGTTGTGCTCAATTATTATGGATGAAACAAATGTTGAGAGATTATGGAATTCATCAAGGGTCGTTGGAGGTTTTATGTGACAATAAAAGTGTCATTGATATCTCGAAGAATTCAGTTCAGCATCCTCAAACCAAGCATATTGATATACAACATTACTTTATTCAAGACCTTGTTGAAAGAAAGGAAGTTGTGGTAGCCTATGTTCCAACATCAGAACAATTGGCTGATATTTTTACAAAACCCCTGGATTCAACCACATTTGAGCTACTCAGGCAACACTAGGGAGTGTGCCATATTTGAGATATTTTACATGCTTTATTTAGTTCTAGATTTTCTTTGTACATAAAAATTAGAAACACTCAAAAAATAGAAAGATGGAAAATAAAAAGGAGGGAAAGTATTTCATGTTGGAATAATGAAAGTTAAGATAAAAAGATTGAGAGATGAAGTCTGAAGGCGGGTGATTGAAAAAGGTAATTATTACCTAAGGGAGAGAAAATGGAGGTACACTTTTCAGAAAAGGGAAGTAATTTTTTTAAAAAATTACCTTTCCATATTCTTAGCTATTTGACTCCTTCTATAACTTCTCTATTCCGATTCTTTTGTAAGTCCAGTTAGCCCTCGGATCTTTTGTGCTAAAATCCTGCTGCATAGAAGAAAATGGCGTTTAGAAGTCTCGAAAAAAATTGTTCCGACTGTACCACTGCTCTCAAATTTGATAATAGAGAAATTTGGTGCCTTTAAGAAAATATTTGGAGAACCAGAATGCGTGGTAAACTTATATGACATTGATGTGCTGAAACCCGGGAACGACATCTTGAACCAGGAGTTGAAGTTGTCAGATCACCATCAGTTGAGCCAGTGCTAGACCCTGATATGCCCATAACAATCAAGGTATTTCGTGAAAAGTCTTTTACTTTTAATGGTCAGACCTTCAAGTCGTTAGATGATTGCATGAAGTATTACATGAAGCATAATAAGAAGGCAGACCTAAGGGGATATAATGGTATGACGGGCAAAATAAATGGATATGATTTAAGTCATCTACTAAAAGGGATAGTAGGAGATATTCGGTTCATTGAGGATTGAAATCCAAGGTTAACTGAATTAGCCTGTATAGAGTACAATGGGGAAAAGGTTATGTGTTCAAAAATTTATGCTTTTGGACCTAGAATACTGAGGCTTAGAAAATTCAGAAACTGCCCTGAAGATGTGTATGTACTTAGCTCTATGAGTTTCAAAGCCATTCAAGTATTTGATCACGTTGTTGCTGAGAATTTGAAGAGATTGAGGGAAGCACCACCGGCTGTGATTGAAATTGATTCAGATGATGAAAAATTGGAGGCCAGTTGTGAGACTCATGTTCCAACACATACTAATGAAGCAGGGGGAGTGACTGATGATGTTGAAATTTCTGAAGAAAATTATGATCTTGGTGGAGGAACCAGCTATGTTCCAACATCAGCTGAGAATGAACAGTTTGTGAAGACTATTGAACCTGAAGATGAAAATCAGGAAAATAATATGCATGAGGATATGGATGTTGAATTCCCTGATCAGGAGACATGGGGAGTTATTGGAGTGACTAAAGAGCCAAATGCAGTTGAGTTACAAACACCAGAACAGCATGATGCAGAGGAAGCTGAACATGACCTTTATAATGTTCCAACATCAGGTCAACATGATACTGCGATTGATGAGGAAGCAAGTGAATTTGCCACTGATGTTCCAACATCAAAGAAAAGTTTTAAAGATTTGACATAAACCAGTGATGAGGTGTTAGATGAGTATGTATAGTCTCAGGTGAGAAGGTCTGAGAGGAAGGTTGCTGAAGTATCTGCTGAGAAAGGTGAAGAGAGAAACTGGACAAAGTTCGAAGAAAGCTCATTCAGCAGAAGAAACTTCAAATGAAGATTTCATGTCAATTGTCAGCACAGCTGGGAAACAATCAACAGAAAGACAATCTTAGCAGAAATGCCGATGGACCTGGACTCATATAAGAAAGTGGATTTACAGCTTTTCTGGAACATCTTGGGTATACTACTACAGCTACAAGGTTCAAGAAATATAATAGAGAATTGGGTTCAGGAGTTCTACTAAGAGCAAAGAACCTAGACACTGTCTGAATGGTATGGCTGGACTTATGTCAGAGGCAGAGTTATCAACTTCTCAGCTCAGAAAATTAATGGGATTCTTGGCTTGAGCATTCCTGACTTTGTGGGACTCTACTCTGAAGACCTAGAGCTATCTAATGATAAATTCTTGCTGAACTGACTGGAGAACTGGAATTAAAGTGGCATGAGGAAGGGAATGCAACAATGTCTAGTCTTACCAGTAAGTACGTTTGTTTGTCTCAGGTAGTCATAAATTGCTGGATTCCTTCCACAAACACCTTCGCACTAACTAGGGAAATGGCAAAGTTATTATATTGTGTGGGAAAGAAGATTCCTGTAAATCTTGGGAGGACAATACAGGAAAATATTGTATTTCAAGTTGTTTCTTCGAGGAAAAAACTCTCTACCACACCCCTGTGTGATTACTACACTGGTAAGAGAAGGTAAAGTGAAGGTGAAGGAGGATGATATGATACTTGAGACTACTGCCATTAAGGAAAATTCCAGAACTTTCTCCACACAGAAGATTAATGATCTACCCTGGAAGGAGTCTGAAACTAGCAGCTTGGGCACTGCATGAAAGAAAGACAGAGAAGCTAAGAATATGGTAATTCAAGCAAAGATTGCTTCTTTGAAGTTGCGGATAGAAGCTCTTGAGAAGAAACTGGGTGCTGCTGATGAAGCTCAAGATGATGCTGCTGGTTCACCTACTTAATGATTTTTTTTGTTTATGTTGATTTTAGAACTCTGGCATGTTTGATGGCCCCAAGGGGGAGTATTTTGGATATTTTGGTTTGAGTTTCTTGGATTTCTTTTAGTTTTCTGGATATTAATTTTTGGGCATGCTGGATGCTATGAGTAGTATAACATTATCTTGGATTTCTGAATTATTGAGGTCTCAATACTATTTTTTATGTTCCAACATGAGAAGTAGTAATGGTTGAAAGAAGATGTACATTTCAGGGGGAGTTAACTTCAACTCTGATCATAAATGATATTTTTGAAGTTGTTCAATATGATCAAAATCCAAAAGTATTAATGTGTCCACAAAATGCCAAATGGGGAGATTGTAAGGTCCAAAATTGAAGTGTTGGCAATTTGTGGAAATTGTGGAAGGTTGTGTTGTAACATTAAATATGGAATTATTTGCGAGAATAAGTAATCCGAGAAAATATATTTCATCCGGTTGTGATTTGATTACAAAATATATCACTTCCTATATTTTTGTGAAGGATTATATTTATGGAAAGGAATTGATATGATATTCTCGGACTATGAAGAAGATATGGATGAGATATTTTAATTCCTTACTTCAAGGGATTAGTTTAAGGAATTCATATTCCTAAGGGATTTGATTGTTATCAGAATATTCAATGGAGATAGAATTCAATGCGCCTAGTATACTGAAGAAGGTGCAATCGGAACAATATATATAGAGGACAGTGTGACTGTGCTATTATCGATTTTTAGAGAAAAGAAAATTTGTGAGCAGATTGATATCAGAAATTGCCAAGAGTTCAGTTTATGTTCCAACATAATCAATACTCTATTGATCTAAGTTCATAATCGGAAGCCTTAATTCCTCGGGGGGGGGGGGGAGATCCATCATC
>JAULKK010330815.1:0-10912 GCA_032355705.1 Rubia peregrina | reverse complement strand
TGACGGGTATGTGTGTGTTCATATTTATATGTGAGTTCAAAGGGTTACAAAGTACAATTGTACATGGAATAGGATATTACAAAACTAATCAGAAAAATGATTCTTTACTTATTCTTCTTTTATTCCTTCTATAAATCTATTACACCCTTCAAGCGAAGCATGAGATTACAAGCAACACAATGGTTGGAACGCAAAAACTTGACTGAGAACGAGGTACACCCTTTGTAAAGATGTCAGCAAACTGAAGGTTAAAGGAAATATGAGGTACCTTTAGCTTGTCAGAATACACCAACTCACGCACAAAATAATTATCAATATCAATGTGCTTAACTTTCTTATGTGAAACTGGATTCAGACAAGAAAGAGAGCACTGTTATATCACACAAAAACAAAGGTGGAATATGAATAAACACACGTAAGTCCCTGAGAAAATTCATCAAGCATGCTAGTTTCTTTGCACTATTAGCCATAGCCTGATATTATGATTCATAGTTAGAACAAGACACTATAAGTTACTTCTTAGCATTACAGGAAACTAGATCATTTCCAAGGAATATGGTGTAACCATATGGTGACCTATGAGTCTCTACACAGCGAGCCCAATCGTATCAGAATAGCCAAGTACTGGAAGAGCAGACAGATTCGCGGGTAATGCTAATCTGTAATGAAGAGTACCACAAACCTAGATCAAAATCTTAGTGACAGTCTAGAATCAATCTATAGTGGGTGCCTGCATAAACAGACTAACCATATTGAAAATATAGGACAAGTCGGGACGTGTGATCGACAAGTACTGAAGTGAACCAACGAAGGATTGGTAAAGTATAGGATTACCAAGCGGTTTGATGGAAGAGCTGAGAAGCTATAAAAAAGCCACAAAATGTGTGGCAATGGGTGCGGCGTCCAACATGCCTACCCATGTCAAGATATTCTTGTCATATATTGTCCGATCAAGGAATAAGCCATATGAAATGGGAACAACCTCCAAGATTGGTGATCTTAAAATCGTAATTCACAGAATCAGTGAACTTATGAATGAGTGTAGCATCATTCCTAGTAAGACTAAGATGATCTATATAAACCAAAAGATGGATTAAGAAGACACATTTGTGAACATAAATATTGAAGTATCGGATGAGCTGCAAACAAAACCAATGCCAATGAGGAATGTACTGAAGTGTTAAAACCAAGCATGAGGAACTTGTTTCAAGCTATACATAGCCTTGTGTATCTTACAAACATACTCAGGACGCATAAGATCTTTGTAACCAACACGCTGCTCTGTGTAAATTGGTGAGTCAAAAACACCATCCAAAAGAGTATTTTTTTAACATCCAACTGATGTAATGACTATTGAGAAAGAACAACTAAAGATAAAACTTTAAGAATTGTAGACGCCTACACCACATGACTAAAGGTATAATCGTAATTAAAATCTGGAGGTTGTAAAAAATGTTGTTCAACGAGTCTTGCTTAATGACGATCAAGCAAGCTATTTGCTTATGCTTCAAATGAAACACCCACATTGAACCAACCACGGTAACATGCAGAGGGCAAGAAATCAACTCTCAAGTATGCTGAGTGCAAAGTGCGGCCATTTCAGAATCCATAACAGCAACCTAATCTGGATCCTTGACAGCTGCGCAAACTTCGTAGCTCATACTGAACAAAAAAACACTCAAAAGTCCAGATATATCATGAGATGTCGAGAAATAGGCTAACGCAAAAATCCAGGGATAACAAAGGATGAGGTGCGGTGACTAACGGCTTAAGAGAACCATGAGAAAGAATGACGGTGGGAGTAACTTTGCATGGAGCATCAACAAGTGCTGGCGTTATAGAGAGAAAAATGTGTGGCAAAAATGACGATACGTGCGAGCTTGTGGGAAACGCTGATGGGGTGGCCAAAGGCGATCATGCGCACATCGGCTCTGACAAAGTAGGCGTAGCTCCTGGCACATGCGGAAAGTAAACATCATCAAGGATTGTGGGCGACGAGGCTGATGAAGAAGGCTTAAAACCTTGGAAGGCATTGACAAAAGCTCCAAGAAGGATGAAATATCAAGCGAAGCAGGGGCGGTCGCAAAACCCAGGTGAAAAGCTGAGAAAAGTGATCATCAAAGCAAGCATGCAGAGTAATTTATTCCTTCTTTGTAGTAGGGTCAAGACAACTATAATCCTTGTACTAAGAATTGTATCCCCAAAAGATACAAGGCAAACTCCGGGGTGCCAATTTATGAGGAGAATAAGGATGAAAATATGAAAACATTCAACAACCAAATGGTTGAAAGTTAAAGTAATCATAAGTAGTGAAAAAAATAACACTGAATGGTTGCAGGCTACTACAGTGAATGCATCACACCAAAAAGAATGATGCAAACCAGAATGGAAAACCACAGAGAGTTCCAATTCAGTGATTTGATGATGCTTCCGCTCATCTCCACTATTTTGATCTGGTGTATAGGGACATGAAAGTTGGAGTTGAATGCCCTTTGAAGAAAAATAGGATCGCATGTGATAACTTACAAACTTTGTCCCGCCATTACTTTGAAACACCTTAATAGAGGCAGAAAACTGGTCCACAACTAGTGACTCAAAATGAAGGTATACTTCGACAATATCATAATTGAATCGTAAAGGGTATAACTAAGTGAAATGAGCGTGATCATTAACAAATATAACGTAATAAGACAAACCAAAACGAGAGACAACATGTGCGGGCCCCTAAAGGATCAAATAAAGTAAATGTGATGAACTTCTATTATTTTCAGTAAAGGAAAGGCGTTTTCCTTTTGCCATATCACAAGAGGAACACATATGCAATTTTGAAAGCATACTAGTAACAGACAAAAATTCAGACTTGCTCAAAGAATAAAAGATGTTGTGAGGAACATGACCCCATCTACTATGCCAAACTTCAAAGAATAATTTAGATGTACTCGATGAAACGAAACCAGATAAAGAAGCACCTCCACAATCCAAAGTGTATAAGCATGCATCATGATGGTCTTTGCCAATAGCATTCCCAGTAAACTTGTTCGAAATAGTGAAAGAGGAACCATTAAAGAAAATAACATCATTCATATCCCGAGTCAACTTGCTAATAGGAAACATTTTTAGTAATTTTTAAAACGACTAAAACATTAGACAAAGACAATGGAATCAGAGACTCGAGAATGACCAACATGCATAGTGTGGAGAGCATTACCATTACCAACAATAACACGATTGTTACCCTATAGGGAGTCACAAGATTAAGACCGGACTGAGAAGCTACGTGGTTGGTCGCACCAGAATCGTCTATCCAATGATGCTTAGAAGAATGCAGTTAATGGGTATAAGATGAAGCTTGAGTGGAAAACTAAGGATACTTTGGGCTAGTGTGACCAAAATTTTCACACCATTGAAACTACAACTGAAACCATTCACCATGCAGTGTATAGAAAGAAGAAGCAACGTGGACTAGAATATCAGACCATTGATAACGAGGTCGAACAAAATGAGCCATTGCAATATTTTGCGGTTTTTTTAATAAAAAATTTCCCTGTATGTGTGCTAACTAAACACTAACTGGTTGCTAACAAAGTGCTACTTGGCAGCGAACCTGCGAGAAAATGAGTGAACCACGCTAAATTGAGCGTCTTGCGAGAAACTGTTTTACTTGCAGGTTGAAGACATGCGAGATGAAGAAGTCAATTAACCCACTTTAGCGCATGAAGATTTTATGTGTGGGCTCGTACGTTATAAAAGAATGATGCAAACAAGAATGGAAAACCATAGAGAGTTTCAATTCAGTGAATTGATGATGTTTCCGCTCATCTCCACTATTTTGATCTGGTGTTTAGGCACATGAAAGTTGGTGATGAATTCCCTTTGAAGAAAAATGAGATCGCATGTGATAACTTACAAACTCTGTCCCACCATCACTTTGAAAAACCTTAATAGAGGTAGAAAACCGGTCCACAACTAGTGACCCAAAATGAAGGTATGCTTCGACAATATCAAAATTGCATCGTAAAGGGTATAACTAAGTGACACAAGAGTGATCATTAACAAATATTACGTAATAAGACAAATCATCACGAGAGACAACATGTGCAGGCCCCCAAAGGTTCAAATAAAGCAAATGTGATGAACTTCTATTATTTTCAGTAAAGGAAAGATGTTTCCTATTTGCCCTCTCACAAGAGGAACACAAATGCAATTTTGAAAGCATACTTGTAACAGACAAAAATCAAGACTTTCTCAAAGAATAAATGATGTTGTGAGAAACATAACCCCATCTACTATGACAAAGTTAAATAGATAATTTAGATGTACTCGATGAAACGAAACCAGATAAAGAAGCACCTCCACAATCCAAAACATATAAGACTACATCATTATGGCCTTTGCCAATAGCATTCCCAGTAAACTTGTTCGAAATAGTGAAAGAGGAACCATTAAAGCAAATAACATCATTCATATCCCAAGTCAACTTGCTAATAGGAAACATTTTTTAGTAACTTTTTAAATGACTAAAACATTAGACAAAGATAAGGGAATCAGAGACTCGAGAATGACCAACATGCATAGTGTGGAGAGCATTACCATTACCAACAATAACACGATTGTTACCCGTATAGGGAGTCACGCGATTAAGACCGGACTGAGAAGCTACGTGCTTGGTCGCACCAGAATAGGCTATCCAGTGATGCTTAGAAGAAAGCGGTTAACAGGCATAAGATGAAGCTTGAGAGGAAAATTAAAAATAGTTTGGGGTAGTGTGACCAAAATTTTCAAAACATTGAAACTACAACTGAAACCATTCACCATGCAGTGTATAGAAAGAAGAAGCAACGTGGACTAGAATATCACACCATTGATAATGAGGTCGAACAAAATGAGCCATTGCAATATTTTGTTATTTTTTAAAAAAGAATTACCATGTCTGTGTGCTAACTAAGCATTAACTAGTTGCTAAAAAAGTGCTACTTGGCAGCGAACCTACGAGGTAAATTGAGCATCTTACAAGAAACTGTTTGACTTGCGGGATGAAGACATGCGAGATGAAGAGGTCAATTAACCCACTGTAGCGCATGAAGATCTTAGGTGTGGGCTCGTACGTTAGAAAAGGATAAGGTGCGCCAGGAATATTTGAGCATGATTTCTCGCGTCAAGCGAAAAAGATGAAATAGCTTGCTGGAGTCTTGAGAAAAAAAGACTAGAAAAGGACAGGCGGCGAAAGATGGAGTCGGACAAGAAGGACCGATCAGCCCAATCACACATTGCAGGCTTGTGATCGGCAGTCGACGACCGGAGGTGCGACTCAAACAGCTACTAGATGCGGCGATTGAAAATTATTTTTTCTTTCATATTTTTGGAAAATGAAAAGGTAAGATTTAGAGGAACATGTCTGAACCATGATAGCATGTAAAAATCATCATTTTTGGGATGTGTGTATTCATATTTATGAGTATACAGAGTTACAAAGTACAATTATACATTAAATATGATATTACAAAACCAATCAGAAAATTATCCTTATACTTTTTCTATTTTTTATGTAACTCTATTACTACCGCCTATCACTATGTACCAATTGTGGTTAGAGTTGTAATAGTAGGATTTTTCAAGGCCTAGAAAAGATTAAAAATAGATGGTTTGCATGAAGAAATAGTTAGAAAAGAAACGAAAACCAGTTATTAAGGGATATTGATATTTATTCGACTGAAATGGAAAAAGAGTTTTTTTACAATATGATCAGACAAATAATTTGGAATGAAGTACTTACATAAATCTCAATTTTTTGGTACGTGAAAATATAACCCCGAGTTTTTTTTGAAAGTGCAGTTATAGTAAAAGTCTTACCTGAAAAATTTGTCAAACGTAGTCTTCGCCGGACAATGTTGAAAAGTCCAATATGCCCCTCCAAAACACTTTAAGACTATAATTTGTACTATGGCCATTCTACCCAATGACAAAATGGGTTATTTTGGTAATTTCATTTTTGGTCATAGATGGAATGTTTTTAATCAACGCAGGCTAGGGGCACTCGAGTATAAATTTATATATTTTGGGCGACCATGGGTATATTAGCACTTTAGAAAAATTGATGGTTATATTTGCACTTTCCAAGGAACTGGGGTAATCTAAGCATTTTACTTAATAATTTACTACTGCCTTCGGTCCTCTAATAATACCTCTTTCCCTTTTGGGATGGTCATTTTATTTTGGCCCCTTCCTTTTTTAACAAATCTTAGATTAATTTCATCCACCCAATTTATTTTTTTGTACTCCCAATGCAACATCCACCATTCATTTCAATTTCTAAAAATTCTTGTACCATCTTAATGTTAGTCAAACATAGAGGACTAAAGGTAGTGTATGATATGAATAACTATGTATTTATAGCTGATCGAGACAAGTACAAAGAAGGATAAACCAATGTAAATGATTCTAATTTAATTCTACACATCATCAACTAGCTAAAATGGGAAAAGTAAGTTAGCAGAAAACTATTGAAGTTGGTGGAAACCAACTAACTGGAGATGCAACTGGCAAACTCTTTTAGTATTTTCAAGATTTGTAACACTTCCTTGAATTTTGCCTCGGTGAGAGTCTGAGCACATTGACTTAGATGTTACACTTTTACAACATGACTGATATCAAGCCTTGTACACAAATAAAGAATGCGCCCAATCAACCTTGTATAGGTTTTAGGATAGGACAATATATAAAGGGCTTTTTTCTATGAAGGTTGAATGTCAAAAGGTATAGGAGTAAAATCAGGTTTAGTGATGAAAAATGTACTTATGTTGATGTAGCAAGAATCCTGAAAAGCTTATGAAATTCTCATTGCCAAGGAAGAATTTAAACAAGCCCAGATCCTTGATGAAAACCCCTTAATGCATAAATGGTTTACATTATTAATATCAATTTTTGAAATTCCTATCAGAAAAACATCATCTGTATAGACCGGAACGACAATAAATATATGAAAATCGTGTAGGTTGAACACACCAGATCATGAAGAGACATCACAAAACCATATTGGCATAGAGTTGAGAAAAAACTTGATTACATTTCCTTAGCCCATTTGAGCCCATAAACTGATCTTCCGAGCAAACTTGTGAGCTGAGGAGTTGTACAAGGATATCAAGTGGGTCGAGGGGTGGCAATATATACTTGTAATTTGCTGGTCAAGAAGATTATTTATTTTTAAATCTCGTTGTATATGGATAAAAATTGGTAATGTATCAAATGGTAACGTTTCTAATGGATAAATGAAAAATATGGGATGGACAGGTTAGGCGTGTGAGTTTACCGCAAGTTTACTCATATGGGTAAATATATGGGATGAAACTCATAGGTTTATTCATATGGGTCAATACATGGGTTGACATCTCCTGGTACCCACATGGGTCAAAAAATGGGTTGAAACCCACATGTTTACCCATATAAGTTATTTTGTAAACCCATAGGGTTAAAACCAGCCGGTTTACCCATTTTTGACCAGCGACTTGAGTAATTTTTACCCGCATGTTGAACAAGTTTCAATCCATCCTATTTTTGAACCCATCATAAAACAGGTCGAAATGAGTCATAAACATATTTTTAATTACCCGTATCACTAGACCCATATTTAACTTGTTCACCAATTCCCCACCCACCTAGGTGAATGCATATACAATTCTTCCTCAAAATGGAGATGGAGAAAACATTGTATATGTTAAGTTGATAGAATGTACCGAGAGATAAAGGATAGATTTTATGAAATGAAAATGGGTTGATCAGCAAAACATCGGATGAAGAATCTTGGTTAGGTTTATGAAAATAAAGAAGAATCTAATCCTTTAACCATCAAATTCTTCAACAACTCCTATCAAGAATTCAATGATCTCATGTATATTCTTTTTCTCAACATTCTTTCAAACTAAACTATAATTACGGTCACAAATGCATGTAGAAGTGGGGAAATGGAGGAAGTTTCACCCTAAAAAAGTAACCATAGAATCATTACCTTGTTTGAGAGAGACAATCTCTCTCTACAACTAGTGAAATTGAGTTCCATTAGCAATTCCAAAAATCTCTTTTAATTCTTACCATATCTCCATTACACTCTTATTGTTCATGATTCCATCAACAATGTCCTTGTTTAGAATCCAGGAGCTCACCATCACATCAACTTTAATCTTTTATTCATACTCATGTGCCTCTTCTGACGGTTTTGGATCTTTTGGGGGGAATAATCTCCGACGATCAAGTCAATATAACTTCCGATGATTAGCTAATTAGTAATTGTAAAATGGGTGCATACCTTACCATGTTTATTTTCTCTAGCTTATAGATTTGAAGTTGTACTTAACCCCACCTCTCGTGTAGTAGTGATCATGGGTTATGACCACTGCTCAGGTGAGATTCGACGGTGCCCTCCCTATCAAAAGTTCCACCTGACTATGTGGTCCTTTTTTTGGAGGTAGACTATCTGGTCCTTCTAGCGGCAATCATCTGAGTAGAATTTTTTTCACTTCATGGAATCTGGTATATATGGAATCAATGAACATGGAATAAGATACAGGGATTTTGCATATCTGATCTTTACATACCTAATATGGAATATATGAATATTGCATTTTGATATTGCACTGGGAGATGCAACTATTTTAAAATACCTAGTTTGTCAATGCTCTTGATTTTTTTACTGATACATCTCATACACGGTTACAATTGCTTAATGATTTTGCATTATCTTCACTGATTAATCTAACCTCATAGCTCTACTGAACCAGACTGGGGATTCAATCTTTACTGATCTTAATTTGGGGTTGTCTGCTAATGATAAAAATCTCAAATTGAATATGGTTGCCTACTACTTTTGTAAACTGAACAATAATTAATTCTATCAAGGTCATCCAATCTGAAGAGATGGAGGTCGAATCTCCAAACCCTAAACCCTAAATGTTAGTAAAAGGAATAACCGAGAAAGATAGTAAAATTTACTAACATCGGTTTATATGTTAGTAAAAGAAAATAAAGAGTTTAATAAAAGGAATAATCAGGAATCTTTGAGGCTTAAAAGCTTCCCCGTTTAGGTTGCAAAATCTTATTAGGAGTCATAAACCTAACTTTATTGTTGTCATTGAACCCAAAAAATAAAGAGTGAGAGAACTGAATTTTCTTAATAAATTTCATTTTAACCATGTCTTAGAATCTAAGCATAAGAACGATTTCAGCATTTAAAAGTGCTATTAATGATAACCCATTAGACATAATAATTGTGTACGCTCTACGCTCAAGAAAGGAAACACCCTACAATTGTGGTGATTTAATGTACCCGGGTCTCCCACTGAGTACAATGGTGGAAACACCTCATCACTTGACTCTGTTCTAGACTTTGATAACTTCATATGCAAAACCCCTAAGATTTTAGGACATGTGGTACCAAAGAAATAAATTTATGGCTCTATTTGAGATAATTGGCTACTACCAATGGAAGAACAAGGTAAGCTAAGATTAAACCTTAAGTCAAAAAAATATATTTTTTAAAGTCATTAAGAACTAGAATAAGGATGTCTTTGGGTGAATTCTTTCACCTTATTGTAAAGGAAAATCACAGTCGCTAGGGCATTAAGAATACTAGATCATGAACTTCATTGTGGCTAACAGATTAGCAAGAAATTAGAGCTTAGGCATTCACTTTCTACAAAAATCTGCTTTCTGAGAAGAACTATAATCCCATAAGCTAGACAATGATTTACCTCTTAAAAATAATAGAACCAACTTTGACAAAACTGACAACCAATGTAAATCAGCTATTTTTTCCCAAAAAGTGAGTCAAGAAGGTTGTTTGGGACCTGAAGCTGATAATGCCCCTGGTTCTGGTGGTTTGAGTTTCTTTCTCGAAGAAGCCTAGAATTTCTTTAAAAAGGATGTGGTGCAAGCATGTAGGGAGTTTCAGCTGGGAGTTCTTCTTCCAAGGACCATATTAAGCACATTTATCATTTTAATCCCAAAAGTGCAGAGCCCGACAACTTTCTCAAAATATAGACCAATTAGTTCATCAAATTTTAACAACAAAATAATCATAAATTGTTCAAATAGATGAAGACCATTAATGCACAAACTAGTGTCTGAGGAACCCTCTTTATTAAGTGACAAACATATAACTGAAAATATTTAAATCACGATAAAAGTCGTACGACAATCACATAGGAAATCTGAATCTGAATCTTTAATTTTATTTTCATATTATACATGTCAAAGGATTTCGACAAAGTCTTATGGCCTATACTGAACTATTATGTCTCAAAACGAAAATCCGCAGACACCTTTTCAAGCTTATCATGTCTAATTTAGCTCCAGCCATATATTCAATACAAATATTGGTGTGCTATATGGGTTTTTTTAACTGAACAAGGGGTTGATACAAGTGACTCACTGTCACCGTTTTTATTCATTATTCTCACTGAAATTTTTACAAGAGGCTACAGGGAGAAGTTTAGGAGGGGTAGAATATCCATTTTCAAAACACTATGGGAACTGAAACTTTCACCTATCTATCATTTGAAGATGGGACAACCTCTTTCTTGGAATACCAAAAATTGTATCCCAAAGGCTATGCAATTCCAATGAAAATTAGAGAGAAACTAGAGAATGCATAAATCTTCAAAAGGTTGCTTCATGTTAGAAACGCACAATGGATCCCCCAAGATAAAGGAAGTGGAAAAACTCACAAGTATGAAAGAAGAACCTCTCCATTTTAATAACTAGAGGTCACTATATACGAGGGGATGAAGAAGAACTGATACTTCTACATTTTGGTTTAGATGATTCACACAAACATACAAGGATGGAAAACATATACTCCCTCCGTCCCGCTATAAATGTCTTACTTGCTTTCAGCACGTTATCCAAGACACATGTTCGGCAG
>JAULKK010330806.1:0-10913 GCA_032355705.1 Rubia peregrina | reverse complement strand
AATATGTTCCTGCGAGATGCTCATTTTATTGCTAGACTTCGCTAGACAGAGAAGACATATACCGAGTACAATGTGAGTGAATGTTGGTTTTACCTTATTAATTTAGTAATTACTAACGTGTTCCAACATAACCTATCAACCAAGTATGCAATAAAGTAAGGCATTGACACAAGCGACTTGATTACGTAGTTCGATGAAATTCACCTACATCTGTGGGGTCTGGCCCACTTCAGAATAAATTTACTAATCAGAAAGATACAGTACAAAGTAAACCATACAATTATACTTATCTTATCTAATCATTGTGTGTGGATTTCGCAAGCTCACCTTGCTACCGATCCTCATTTATCAGATTTCCTCTGGCCTCGAAATTCATCGTCGCTAGATCTCATCCTCCCGAGAAATTAAGGTATATGATTCTGAACTAATCAACAGGTCATGATATGTTGGTACATATGTATTCTGGCTCTCACAGTACTCTCGGAATAATAGAAAAACTCGAATGCTTATTTTTGCTATTAAGTTTGTGAGTTGCACATATGTGATGTCCTCTATTTATAGTTCATGAGCTAATCAGAAATCTCCACCTTTGTCTCCAAAATATTTCATTTCTAAATCTTCTTCTAAAGCATATCATAATCCTTTGAATGTAGATTTACCTGATCTCTACAAATCACTTAAACAAGATAATATTCCATAACTTCAATTTCTTAAGAATATGGATTTTCCATAAATCCAATATAATTCAATCACACATAAGCCACTATTGCAAAGTCTCCAATCTACCATAAATCAATATTCACGCAATATTCTACAATAGGTTAAATCCTTCTGACCTCCTGTTTTCCCTTTTAAAGCTAACATGAAAAGTTTTTCATTTTAGAATTAGTGCACAAATGCCAATTAAATAATAAGTACACATCACGTGACTTTACAATCTCCCACTTTGGTATTTTTGTGGGCCAAATCATTTTGGAATTAAACGCATAAAGAAAAACTTCCAACTTCACATAATTAGAGGACATAAGAATTCCAGAAATCTCATAATGTTGGAACATATACTAACCACCGAATCTAAATTTATAAGAATGTCGAAAGAAATCCAGAAGAAGAAAAATCAGATCACAGAATAATATCCAAAATTCTTCAAAATATTCTCCCCATGGGGCCATGAATAGGCCAAAGGCAACAAAACACAGAGATCATAAAAATATCCAACAAAACCCGTTTCTCTGAAACAAATAATTAGCTTATGTTGGAACATAGCCACATCAGAATCTTCAAGCATGTTCAAGAGAAGCCAGATGTACCTTTAACTGAGCCATTTCCTTCTCAATCCTAGCCTTATCTACCTCTAAAGCTGCTATCTGAATAGTCAGGGCTCCCAAATTTTCATTCATGGCTGCCAGCTTGGCCTTCTTCTCACCATCCCCAGAAGTAGAAGCCTTCGGATTCCATGGCAGATCATGCACTTTCCTCAGTTCAAAGGTCCTCTTATTTGGCCGAAGTAGCTCAGTTTTCACAATATCATCATTAGACTTAGGTTTACCCTTTCACTCCTAATTAATGCAGAAATAAGACAAGGATATACTAGTGCATGCTTAGCCCTGGGAAATATGGCTTGTCTCACAATGCTCTGCTATATGAATAAGCCTAGGTTAACTGACTTCTATGTTCCAACACTGTACAATAGCTTTGCCATTTCTTTGGTGAGAACAGTGGTGTTGGTGGATGACATCTAGCAGTTCACATCCATCTTATAGAGACAAGAGAATCTGGAGGATAAGTAAGGGGCTTTGGCATATCCTTGAACTGACCACTGAGTTTGATAACCACCTGAAACCTTAGCCAAACTATTGTCATCAGTGACCCCTATCTCTTCTGGAAAAAATCCCCGCAAAAGAAGGTGTTGCTAGCCCCAAAATTCTGTTAATCAGTGTAGCTGAGAAGTTCATTATCTTGGCTCTTACGTAAGCCCTGTCACACCATGGGGAATCCTCCCCTAAGTTTCCAACCATCAATTTGAAATAAAAATCACAGACTAACAATTAATTATAGTCCTCATAGATAGTAGTTGTTGTCCTGAGTCCTAAATACTCCACAAAAGCTGAGAAACCACACTCTCTATATGCTTCAAAGTCCACTGATCTCTCATTAATAATATCTATTTGAGAGAAAATCTCCCACATTTCTTGACAGTTACCATCATAAAAAGTCTCACATAAAGCATCACTTACTAGAGATGCAGGAAGAGTAGTCTTCTTCTTAGGTGCTGGAGCATCTTTCTTGCTTTTCTTGGCAGGTTGTGATGATTCTGGTGCATGCTCCTTCCTATTTGCCTTCCTCAACCTGGTCTGGATGAACTTATCCAAGACCTCATCACTGGAGTATGTCAAATTCCCCCCTGTGTTGGAACATCAGTCTGTGTTCAATAGCCAGATTGTTTAACCTATGCCATTACAAGCACTCTACTACGAACTTGAATTCCATCCCATTGAGCTTAATCGCAGAAACACTAGGAGAATCAAGGCCTGTTACCTTAGGTTTGTAGACCTTGATCATAAGTGGACGTCATGGCTTCTGCCTTCCCTTTGAATGTCACAATTTCTCTACATGAGTTTGCTTGAGTTCCTTATTCAGCCATTGTTGTTTTTAGAGCTTGGAAGTGTTTGCGCAAAGAGGATTTGAGGGTATAAGGATTTGTGTTTCAACACAACTCAACTTCTATAAGGGATAGTTATTTCAAATCGGAGTGAGGCTCCAAAGGGAATATGGTAGGGAAAATAGAGGGAATGTGGAAAGACAGAAAAAATTAAAAAAGAAAATAACTTTTTTACCCTTTTCACCTCTATAACCACATAAACCTTTTTACTTTCCCAAGCAAAAACCATCATTACCTTTTCCCATATGTCAACTCATGTCACAACTTGAACTTCCAATATAGCTCTTCTCTTTCTATTTTTTGTTCTCATTTTCTTCTTTCTATTTTTTTTGTATTTTCTGAATTTATCTACAAAAACAATAGTACTATGGCTGAAAATAATTTAATGAGAAAAGAAAAACCTCAAACTCGACATACACCTAAGTGTTGTATGGGAGCTCAAAAGTTGCAGTGTCCAAAGGTTTTCAAATATATCTGCAAACTGCTCAGATGTTGGAACATAGAGAACCACCCCTTCCTTCCTTTCAAATAGATATCAAATAAAGTGATGCCTTGTATCAATGTGCTTTACTCGAGAATGTTGAACTTAATTTTTGATTTGTCAATTGCACTCTTGTTGTAACAAAACACTTTCAGAGGCCCTTCTTTAATTTCATAGTTATCCAACATTTGTTTCATCCACAATAGTTGTACACAACAACTTTCAGCATCAAAATACTCAACTTCAGCAGTTGATAAGGAGATAGAATTTTGGTTCTTACTATGCCAAGATGACAGATTCGTATCAATAAATAAACATCCACCTATGGTGCTTTTACGATCATCTGCATTTCCAATCCAATCAGAATCATTGTACCCAACTAGATGAGAGTCTTGATTTTTAGAATACCATATTCCATACTCAGAAGTCTCACTAACATATCGAATTGTCCTTTTCAGTACAGTTAAGTGAGATTTCTTAGGATCATCCTAAAATCAAGCACATACTCCTACGCTGAAACATACACCTAGCAGACTTTATGTAAGATACAGTAAACTCCCAATCATACTCTTGTATAATGTGTGATCAACTCCAACCCCTTTCTCACCTTTCACCAATTTATCAGTAGCCCTCATTGCTGTTCGTACAGCTCAAGAATTACTCAGCCAAAATCATTTTACCGAATTCGAGGAATACTTACTTTGATTAATAAACAACCCATTATTTTCTTGTTTCACCAGAAGTCCTAGAAAATAGGTGAATTCTCCAACCATGCTAATCTCAAATTTAGCTTGCATCAAAGTTACGAAATCATGTACCATGGATGGTGAAGCAGAGCCAAACACAATATCATTAGCATAGATTTGTGCAATCAAAATATTTGATGATTTGTTAAAAATAAATAAGGTGCGATCTACTTCCCCTTGATGATAACCTTTCTGAATAAGGAAGGTACTGAGTCGCTCATACCATGCCCTTGGTGCTTGTTCCACATACACTTCATCATTAGCCACTCCATTTAGGAAATCACTCTTGACATCCATCTGGTATAGCATAAAGTTCATATTACATGCAATAGCAAGTAAAACTTGAGTGTATCCCTGAGCAACCAACCTTGCTTTATTCCTGGTAACAGGGCCAGTTTTGATGAAAATGAGGCCCCAGGTAAAATTTTAAAAAAAATAGGCCCTTTATATATAAAGTATAAATGCAAGATATATTTTGGTAAACCCTAAAACTAATTTTAAAATGAGTCCTACTTGAATTTTTATGAGCAACGTCATTTATAATGCTATCTATTTGTAAATTTTCTACAATTTTACTTCCTATGCACAACATTGCAAGTCCATTCAATCTTTCTTGTGACATCATCTATCTCAAATATGTCTTCGGCAACTTTAACTTTGAAAAACTCCTCTTAGGTGATGATTCAGTAACAGGCATTGTTAACAAAATTCTAAAAGCAATTGCAACATTAGGATAACAATCTACACTTTTAACAAATTCAAGGATTTTAATTGCAGACAACTTCTCATTTGGCAAAGTCGAGTGCAATATTTTTTTAGTTTAGTAAATAAATCAACTAACTTAACATCAGATAAGTCATTATGGATAAGAGTAGTTTTTATATTATCACAATGTTTTCTCAACTCACCGTCTTCGAATGATTTTAGAACTTTTGAATTAAACAAAAAATAAAAAATATTTTCAAGTGATTTCAATTCATCAAATCTAGATTTCAAAGAAGTAATTTCCATGTCCACAACATTAAAATAATTAACTTTGAATGATTCTTATGGTGATAATAAGATTTCAGCACTTCCAATCTCATAAAATTATTTTTTTCTACTTACACGATGCTTTGATTACTATATTGGCTTGTTGGTTTAAGTCAATCTGCAAACGGACTTCGATTATTTGATGGCTTCACTCACTGAAATTCATCTACAGCCCACCTCTTGAAATTGCTTGGATGTGAAAATTGAGGAAAAAACAAGAACAGATCACTTGATCAAACTCTTAGAAGGATGTTCGAAATTCAGATGTGGTCCAGATCAGATTAAACCCACCTATTTATGCCCATAATCTCCAATGTAAAGAGCAAATTTTGAGAAGGGCGGAGAAATCACCAGCGATTAAACGGTTGTGAGATTTTGGGAACTCAAATTGACGTTGCATTGCCGATTGAAATCTTCAGAAAGCTTTAATTTTGGATTGGAATTCTCCTGAGTTCTGACTGCGGTTCCTCCTATTCCAAGTAAAACTCTTTACTTTTAACTTTCCCATAAAAGTTTTTTTTTTCTTTTTTAAACTATTCCCATAAAAGCTGATTAAATTCTGATTAAATTCTATAACTTTCGTTACTTTCCTTTTACTTTTTCATTTATTTTAATTGCTGCAAATTTTAGTTTTAATTCCATAACTAACGATTCGGCTAAATTCTAAACTTTTGGGCCCTTAAATAAATAAAATAAAATTTAAAATCAATTATTTTAGTATATAAAGAAAAACATGTATTTTGGGGCCCCTAAAAATGTTGGGCCCGGGGAGGTCACCCAGCCTCGCTCGCTCACAGAACTGGCCCTGTCTGGTAATGTGGCCATGAGCATCAGACTTGTTCTTGGAGATCCATTTTGTGCCAATAACATTACACCTTTAGGATGAGGAGTGAGATACAATACATCATTGCATTCAAATTTTCCAATCTCTTATTGCATTGTAGTAATCAAGTTTTCATCAAGGAGAGCTTCCTTGTAATTTTTTGGTTCAATGAGAGTGTTGAAACATTATAATTTTGCAAGCTCACTATAGTTTATCTGAGGGATTGTATGAGTTTTCTTGATATAGGGTCCAGGTTGCTCTTGTGTTGGAACATGCGGTGTTGCAGTAGGAGCGGATGTTCCAACATATTGGACGTCATAAAGTTCAATAGAACTACCTGTGAGTTTAGATGTTCCAACAGAGTCTGGCTGGTCAGACGGTTGGTTATGTGTTGGAATATAGTCTAAGTCTGGTTCATCTTCCCCTTCACCTTGTACCTGATTATCATCAAAATCATCTACGATAATATTTATGGATTCCATAAGAGTAATTGTTTGAAAAATATACACTCGATAAGCTCGATTGTTCATAGAATATCCAAGAAAGATCCCAACATCACTGCGGCTGTCAAATTTTGCCAGTTGTTCTCTATCTCTGAGAATATAATACTTACTCTAGAAGACATGAAAATATGAGACATTTGGCTTTCTGCCCTTGTAGATATCATATGATGTCTTGCTCGTGAATGGTCAGAGAAACACTCGGTTTATAGTTTAGCAGGCTGTATAGATGGATTTTGCCCACCATTTCTTATGAATTCCTTTCTCAGCTAGCATAACTCCAGTCATTTCTTATAGATTCATGTACTTTATTTCCAAAATTCTGTTTTGCTGAGGAGTGATTGGTGTGGAGATTTTGTGCTGAATACCGAGCTCATCACAGAAACCACAAAACTTGGAGTTCTTGAATTTTTTGTCGTGATCACTATGCATTCTAATGATCTTTTCAACTGGACTTCCTTTTTCTTCCTGTAATTTGATCACCACACTTCTAAAAACTTCCACCATATCAGATTTTTCCTTAAGAAATGCCACCCAAATTTATTTTGAGAAATCGTCAACACACACAAAAATATACTTCTTACCACTCACATTAAGTTTATTGGCTGGACCCATCAAGTCTATGTGTAGTAATTCAACTGTTCTCGAGGTGGTGATATACTAAACTAATGAGTAGGGTGATCGAATTTGTTTACCTTGTTGACAAGGTCAGCACACAATTCCCTTTTCCCCCGTAAGTGTAGGCATACCTGAAACTACCTTTAAGTTGAAAATTTTCACAAGAGTTTTGTAATTAATATGGTCAAGCTTGTTGTGCCACATTGTTCCTTCATCTTGTGTTGAACTTAGACATTTCACTTCTTGTTCCAACAACTTACAGTTGTTTGAAGACCGAATTCCAGAGAGTACTTTTTATTCACCATGTTTCACTAAACATTTGTCTTTTTGAAACTCCACAGCCATATCGTCATTACACGATCGAATGATACACAACACATTAGCCTTCAAATCTTCCACAAGAAGAACACTTGTAGAGATTTGATGTTTATTAGATACTCTTGAGTTCCAGTCATATGTCGCGAACAACCACTATCAAAGTACCATGAGTCTCTCGAGTGTGCAATAAGATAAGTGTGAGAAACAAGGCATATATTAGGGTTTTTAGGAATCCATGCCTTTCTAGCCATCTTTTAACGTTGGTCATCATCTATATTGGAACATGTTGATAGTTATCGCCCACTCATGATATCTTTGAGACGTTTAAAACAGTGATATTCTGTATGACCTTGATAGGTGCAGTAAGTACAAGCAAGAGGATTGCTTTTTTCGTGATTTTACCACTTTTCTCCGCATATCTTATTACTGATTTGAAATATAAAGTGTTGGTAGATGGTTTTTCATAGCCCATACCTTGTCGATTTCCAAAATTCTGTCTCATGGTGAGTATATCATCCAATTTTTCTTTTCCAGTAATTAACTTGTTTATTGTTGCCTCACCATTTTAGCTCTCTTTGTCATTGAGCTTAGATTCAGTTTCAACTGTACAATATCTTTACTGAGTTGTGTAACTAGAAATAGCATCCCCTTCTCCTTCTTATCAAGTTGAATTTTCTCTGTTTTTAGGACTTTATTTGAATCAACAACCTTCAACCACATCTCATACTTTTTTTTGTACCCTGTGTAGATATCTTCATCACTAACAACTCGGTCATCATCATCACTAGAGGATTAGTCACTAACTAACTTTCATGTGTTAGAATATACAACTTTGTCTGCATGTGATATGTTGGAACATACAACTTTGTCTGCATGTGCTATGTTGGAACATGTATCATACATTATGAATTTTTCTCTAAATGCTACATAATTGTTGGTAAGCTCATCTTCATCTTTCTCACATTCTCCATCATCACTCCATGGGGTCACATATAACTTGCCTTGCTTCTTTCGAGTATTACCACATTTAGCCTGGATGTGTTCCTATCCTTCACATTCTCTACATTGTATCCTTCCTAACTGCTTTATTTCACCACTCTGATTTCTTAAGAACTGCTGATTTGTTTGTTTCATTCGCGTTCCAAGATTATTACCAAGGTCTTGAACCCGAGGTCTATTACCATTGAATCTTTCGTGAGATTTTTTTATTCACCACTTTTTTTAGCATTCTTGGGAAATTCTTTGTAATAAATGCAGGTTCTTCAAATCCATCATCGTTGTCAACTTCATGAGTGATCTTTGACGATGAAGCCTTGAAAGCCAATTCCTTTTGCACTTTCTTCGATGGATGTTCCAACGTCATCTCATAGGTTTGCGGTGATCCCATTAGTTTATCTAAAGTCATGTTGGCCACATCTCTTGCTTCTTTTATTGCTGCAACCTTGATAGAAAATCTTTAAGGAAGTGACCTCAAAGTCTTCTTCACCAGTTTGGTCTCCTTGTAAATTTTCCCCCCAATTGATGCGCCATCTTGGTGATATCTCTCAGTTTTCCATTAAATACAACAATGGCGATATCTCTCAGTTTTCCATTAAATACAACAATCGTTTCATCTTCCTCCATTTTTAATTCTTCAAACTTTGTGGTTAGGATCTGTAGTTAAGATTCACGTACACCACTTGTTCTTTCATGTACAGTCTACAAAATATCATATGATTTCTTTGCCTGATTACATGTAAAGATAAGTTTGAACTGATTTACATCAACAATGCTCTGGAGTTTGCCACTAACACCTTCTGTTTATCTGGAGAGCATAATGCCTTAGGCTTAAGTTTTGGTTCCTTCAAACTAGATTCTCCTTATTTCAAACTAGATTCACCTTCTCCTGTGATCACAGTTTGTGGATTCCACTCAGTCTCAACACAGTACCAAGCTAGTTCATCTAGTGAGTTTATGAAGACTCTCATATGGGCCTTCCAGTAATTGTATTTCATTCCTTCAAGTACTAGTGGCTGAGACATAGAAGCTCTTTCTTTGGTCACCATTGGTAAAAATGGATCACACTATCCATTAGACAACCAAGGTAAGAATAAGTGATTTAGCTCTGATACCAATTGAATTTTGGTTTTACCAATTAATTAATTACTGACGTGTTTCAACATAACCTATCTAACCAAGTATGCAATAAAGTAAAGCATTGACATAAAAGACTTGGTTACGCAGTTCGGTGAAATTCACCTACATCTGCGGGACCTGACCCAATTCAGAATAAATCCACTAATCAGAAAGATATAGTACAAAGCACACCATACAATTATACTTATCTTATCTAATTATTACGTGTTGATTTTGCATGCTCCCCTTGCTACCGATCCACCTTGATCAGACTCCCTAGGACCTCGAAACTGGTCGACGCTGGATCTGCTCCTCCCGAAGAATTAAAGAATATGATTTTGAACTAATAAATAGGTCACGGTATGGTGGAACATATGTATTCTGGCTCTCGGAGTACTCTCGGAAAAGATAGAAAAACCTGAATGTTGATTTTTGCTATTAAGTTCGTGAGTTGCACAGCCGTGATGTCCTCTATTTATAGTCCATGGGAAAATTGTAAATCTCCACCTCTGTCTCCAAAATATTCAGTTTCCAAAGATACTTCTGAAGCATATCATAATCCCTTAAATATAGGGATTCACCTTATCTCTACAAATCCCTTAAACATGATAATATTTCATAAATCCAATTCCTTGAGAATAAGAATTTTCTATAAATCCAATAAACTTTAACCACACGCATAAGCCAATATTGTGAAATCTCCAATCTACCATAAATCAATATTAACGCAATATTCTTCAATCGGTTAAATCCTTCTAACCTCCAGCTTTCTATATGTTACAACATGGAAAATTGTACCTTCCCAAATTAGTGCACAAATTCCAATTAAATAATAAGTACACAACATGTGACTTTATAGTGAGGTTTAAGAAGAAGTAATCAGGTTCTATCATTTTCATTTTTACAGTAGAAAATTATCTTGTAGCTGTATTTGATTGAATTATGTAATTTATTTGGATTGATAATCTAGATCTATTGCATAATATCATATTACTAGTGAGTAAGTGAGTCACGAGTCTACAGAAGATTGAAGGCTTTCTAAAGGATAATGATTGGTATTTTAGATTGCATGGACACTTATAGTTTCCTTCGCTGGGTCATGTATCTCATTATTTCTTGGTTTTAATTCCGTTAGTGATGAGACGTCAAATGCATCCATTTCTTAAGGCATTTAATATATCATTTCTTATGTTTTTGTGTGTAGATGGTTAGGTTTAGATAAATTTTACATCATAAGGGTTTTAGATGACCATTGTTGGTTTTCTTATCTAAAACCTTCATTTTGTAACCTAATATGAGACTAATGGATTTTGTCCTTAAGAGTGTCTATATCTTGTTTTGTGAGCTTTTTTCTAGATTGCTTGTAAGCACTTCGGGCCATCCACAAGGATGGTAGGAGAACAAGAAAGGACATTCGCAAGAATAGGAGGAGAAGGAAAGTCACTTGCAATATAATAAGATTTGTTGAATAGGTAAGAGAAAGTAATGGATATAGAGTGATCCGAGAGTTGGAACTGAGTTATGGGAACAATGTGATAAGAATCAGTCTCAGTAGTTGCACCATTGGATTCGTCTTTGCAAGCACCATAAAATTGACTACAATAACTCCCGAAAGAAA
>JAULKK010330795.1:0-10913 GCA_032355705.1 Rubia peregrina | reverse complement strand
AGAACTTCAAGGCAAATTGCCACACATAGAGCACAAAAGTGAATCCAAAATGTCCTAAAATAACCGTATAAAATGGATACATCAACCACACTATGTGAGAGTAACATAATGATATATTTATATATCCTGTATTTGATAGAATTTAGGATCAATGTATTCTATCGACCATCTAATGAAAATATCCCCAATTTCTTGCCTAATATAGTTTATTCTCTTGCTCTTGCTTGCTTTGTAGTGGGTAAATAACCCTCTCCCTAAACCTTTTTTGAAACATTCACTATTCCCGCCATGTATCGGATGGACAACCCAATTTCCAGTTCTGCATAGTCATCTCTTAAATTCCTATCATCTCTGTGGATGGCCCTAGACTTGCCACTATCTACCCCTTTTGTAGTTTAGTAGTAAGTACGAGAGCAAAATACAAATATTTATCTTTGTGAAGCGCACTGCAGATCAACAAGCCTAGCACGATGACATATCACATTTGAAACTACAGGGCATTATAGAACATACATAACATGCATCTTACAAGAATATAAAGCATAAATCAAACAACGAATATTTATAGACATAAAAGATAGGGAATTCTACAAATCTCACAAAATAATCATCTAGTCATGAATACAAATAAAACCCCAAGTAATTACACTACTCTTTGGACATTGAACTCAAAACAATAATTGGATTCAATGCAATAGGCATAAACTAGGAAATAGTAAATGAGAAGAGACGATTTAGTCTCTTTCTCTCTCTAACTACTCTTAGATCTTGGAATTAGAATTTAAAATATGAAGGTTCTCTACACCTTAGTAAACTAGTGCTCTTTATATAGTGGGTGAAAATGGGCCTTTGAAAATCCCAATACAAAGGGAAACCCTAGCAGCCATGTTGGCATGGGTCGTGCAATAGCACAGGACTCGCACTACACGGCCATTGCAAAAGTACCTCGGCTAAACTGAGCTTGCATCCTGTACAAATGCGTGCATGCCACTGACTAGAGAGTGCATCTGAAGATCTGAGCACACAGCCTGTGCGAATGCAAGCGGTCCTCAGACTGGAGTAATCATCGTCAGCTTCTGATGGAGCGATCGTGCAATTGGTTGTGGGCCACAGACTGGAGGTCTGTGTCTTCACTTCTGGCACATGGGCAGTCCAAAAGGACACAACCCGCATTGGGACCTAGTCGTATTAGCCATTGGTTTGGCATAGGCCATGAAAAAGTACACCGGTCGTGCCGGTTTTCACATCCTTTCGGAATTTCATTATATTTCTTCGGTGCATCCCATCTACTACCACGTTTAAAAACTTGGCCCTTGGTATACTACTAGTCTTTCCAATGGTCTTCAACTAACTTCTACCATTCTTGTGAATGGTCTTTACTAAACTACTCTGAAGTGCTTACGAGTGATTTACAAATAAGCTCACGAAATAGAATCTAGATACTCGTAAGGACATACAATACATTAGATATAAATAATCTAAAAAGAGGGATTTATATATGAAGACCACAAACATTCATCTAAACTCTTTCGCAATGCAACTCACCTAAACCTAGCTATCTACCATACAAAAGATAACCTAAAGATACGTTAAATGCTCTATGAAAAACATGCATTTTTTTATCTCATCATGGGCTTACCTAATTTCCCCTAGGTTTGCCAACAGAGAGACCTTAAAGAGACAAGGGTTATAGGAATCTATGGGGATCTTGTTGAAGAAGATTGGATTGGAGTTTTTTTTAACCCAGTCAGCTTTGACCTTCGCCATGATCACCCTAGAATTTCTTTCCACATTGGCAATGGAAGAGCGTGATGAAGGTAATTTTGTCACTTTCCACCTCGATGATTTGATGTATGAGCTTAGCTATGCGAATCTAGCACGAATATTTAAATCGGAGCTAGGGAATGGATATGGTGACTGATATGACAATAAAATCAAGTACAACACTTGCTATTCACCTGAAGTTTCTCATCCTGCAAAATAGCTCCTGGAAGTGATTCTGGGGTTATTACTCTGATGATCAAGTCATCCTTCTTCTTCAGAGAATTGTAATTTATCAATGTAGTTGCACTTACCTCTTGCAGTCTTAATTTTCCTTTATTTATAGGCTAATGTGATTGTGGTTCCATGTTATCATGGGTTGGAGATCATGGGTCTTAGCATGGCCCCTATATTCTTAGTCTGTGCTTATTCCGCTTCTTTTGGTCTTCAGCTAGGACCACGATCATCTCACTCTGGTTCTATCGGTTCATGGCTGATTTGAATCTTAGGGTGAACGACCCTAATTGTTCGTAACTTGAGATTGGGTTGGACCTGGACTTCAATAACCTTCAATTAGTGGGCTGTGTATACACCATAAACCCCCCAGCAATGAAGTCAATATAACACGAAGTTATGATTGTAGTTAAAGGCTGTGTGCAAACTATTGTTTTGTTAGTATTTTAGATCATAATAATAAGTTCGTTACCACAACAACTTCAACTGCATCCGCGAAGTGTTATATATTTCTTGGATGTGTTTATAATCCTTCTGAGTTGTCCATTTTTTGAAATTTGAATTCGAAATTCTTAACTTCGATGATTATGGTGGACTTGTAGCTGTTGTGATCCTAGAGCTGAGATATACTCCTTCTTGTTCGCTATCACTGTTCCATAATTTTCTTTTTGGTCGTTACATTTTATTTTTTTATAATTGTCTCGATTTCTTTGATTTTACTCTGTCACAATTCAGCGTATCTCTTCACTTACACCACCGCTTTCTTGAATTCATAAAATGTACTTTACTTTTTCTCAGGCCATCATTATTACTTTACGTTTCCTTTTGGTTTTCCTCTTCCATTAATTAATTCCTCCATTCTTTCTGAATTCCCCATCATTTCGCTCCTTCTCAATCGCTACGACCTTTCACCAAATCTTCAATAATCTTGTAAGTTTCTCCGTTTCTCATCTACTCCCCTTTTTATTTTTGAGATAATGGTTATACTTTTGGTTTTATAGGTTATTCCTTATTTGGTAATTTTCAGCTTTCCATCTTGTTGTAGGATTCTCTTGTTTGTCTTTCCGGCCTTTTATCTATGTCTTTTTCTTCGAGTTTCACCGGAATTTCCCTTATGTGCTTGTAATTGATAGAGATTTCGTTTGGATCTTATGAATTGTCCCTGCCTCAATGTCAACTTCTAATGTTACTGAAAATTTTGCAGAAGATTCCGACCACCTCACCCAATCTTCTACCGTTAGTAGCATTATTTCCGACTACTACTTAAAGAGCTTAACCGATAGTTATCCTCTTTGTCTTCATACGAGCTTAGGGTTCCTGAAACTTCTGAGAGTGTTTGCACACCTCCTCCTAGCTTTATATTTTGCTACTTATACTATCATGTGCTAGAGTTACTCTCACATTATCGGATTTCATTGTCCCAACTCCACCCAAAGCTATTTTGATTATTTTTGTCTTCTCCCATGTGTGCGAGGCGGTTGAAATCTCTTTTTGAATTAACTTATTTTGCATCCTTTATTAGCTTCGCAAAGTAAAAAACACTTATGATGAATTCACCCTCTATCATGTCATTCTAACTACTGTCGAGTTCATCAGTGGATTTCCCAATAATTGTGGTGTATGACGTAAAAAATATTTCTATAACCCAGTAGTGACAACGAGAAAGTTTTTTCAATCATGAAATATAATGTTCCTAAGTCTAAACATCCCAAGGCTAGTGTTCACCTTAATGTTGAGTCTGAAGTCGTATTAAAACTCAGCAATTATTCAATGTGTCTTCGCCATGCTAACTCCCTGAGCAAAGGTGCTTATTTGCTACTATTTTATCATTTCTTATTGTTCTACTTCCTTTCTTTCTTATCATTGTTATTTCCCCTTATTTGTGTATTTGTCTAACTTACTTCGTATGTTGAACTGCGGATATGGATTTGTCCAAGCACCCCATCGAAAGAAACTTTCTTGGTGATAACGAAGTTGAGGAGACAGAAGCTATAGCCACTGAAACAAATGAGAACACTACAACGGTTGTCTCCCCTGAGAATGCTGATGATGCTAACCCATAACCTCTTTGGTTATGGTTAAAGAATGAAGGGAATTCGTTGCTCACAATGCCAATGAAGCCTCCAATATGAGAAGAAGAAAGGATCGAACTGGTGGATCTTTGAACACTTCAGAGCCTCCCTAGAAAAGGGGGCGCATTGGCCACTCTCACCTAAAACTTCTACCACGAAGTGATAGTTTAGACGATGTTTGACCGTTCCAGCCACCTCGTCTAAACTATCACTTTGCGAGACAATGTGTTGTATGTTCTTTAAGTTATGTTGTAATTTAAATTGGTGTTTCTTTAATACAATGTTTAACCATTATGTTTTCATTTATTTTTGAAAACAAGGTTGGTGAGTGTCTCTAACTTGTCAGCGAGAGGGTTGCTGTGTTTAGTATGGGAGACAGTTCGCTACTGGAAAAAAGGCAGGGTAGCAAAGCAAAGTGTAATGCTTGACCCTCTTTCATCAAGCCGCTGAAGAGCGTGCATGCTCTACTGAAGAACGTGTTTCAGCTAATGAGAAGGAGGCTGAGAAGTTGTGCTCTGAATTAAGGGATATGCAGACTAATGGTCCCGTTTCGCCTGGTATCCTCAGGTTCTCATTGATTGACTAGTGGAGACAAAATCATTCTATGATCTTTTTGAGGAGGTTTTTGCTTCTACTCACAATGTTGGTTACTACGAGGCCCTCGTCGAGTTGCGAGAATTGACCAATGCCAAGCTTCAGAAGCTACCCAAATTGTCTACATCCCAGAAGTGTTGGAGAAAGAAAAGGTTGTACTTAATGATAGGTTCATTAGCAGCATTGTCGATGGCGGTCCCCCCTTATGCCCTGTTATTCCATCTCTCCAGTCTCCCTAGTTTACCTTTTGTGGCTGAGCTGAAGAAATGTGTCATTGATTATTTTGATGATCTTCTGTTTGGTCTTTACACTGTTGAGCTTCCCTCCAACTCTCATGCCAATGCGAGCATTGAGCCTAAGGCTAAAGCTAACGCGAATAATGACGGCACTGAAACTAATGTTGACAAGGATGTCTCTACCTAGGAAACGAACACGCAGAACCCAGTTGCCATCGTCTAGCATTCATCTGCTCCCATCCATAATGCTAGTGGATCTTAGTACCATGTACTTATGAAGTTTTTATTTGTAATTCTTGACCGTACTCTAACGGATGTGTGTACTTTTTTGTATTATTATGGGTGTCAACTTTTGGATCTCGTTTATAAATTTAAAGTTCTCATTATATTTATTTATATGCAGGGTTTTAATATTTTGGTTGACCATATATTTTTGAAACAGTTAAAGTATTTGGGAAGTAATATATATATATATATATTGATGATCATCCTGGGGTTATGTCTTCTAATTCTTTTTGTACTATTAAGCTTGGCAAAGCTACTCAATCCCTATCTAGGGAGTATGTTAAGCTTATTTGTGTTGATTGCTTCTCCTCTATGGAATCCATTATTTTATGTCTTGGATGGAAACTACCCTCGTCATCATTCCCTCCAACTCCGTATGCGACATGTCCCTGTAGCCGGTTTGTACCTGAGGGCTACAACATTGAATCTTTGGACAAAGATATAGTTCGTAGCCTAGTTGATCTTGAATCTATTAGTGTATGAAAATATGTTAGAAGATGAGTGTGAGTCTGAGCCACCTCGTCGCCATGGCTTTTTTTTGTCTTCTGGGTCATCTCTTGTATCCAGACGCTGATAGATTTGTTTTGATGTATTTGTTTACTTTTTGGAATGATTGAAGCAATATTTAATACTATCTCGTAATTTTGTTTTGTATGCTTCTATTACTTGTGTATTAGATTTTGAATTTCGCACCATTGGAAGCTGTATGGTTTTATAGTTAGTTCTTGTTGCTTCTAATTAACGCATGCTTATTTCCTAAGGTTTATTATGTGAACTTGCAAGATCTATTGCCTGCATATGCCGCGTTTATGGGCATATATGCCTTTTTTACAAGATCTATAGCTAGCTAATTTCAATTACCAAAGTTCCAGGATGTATAGCTTGGGAATTCAAAAAATTGTGTTGTGCGAACGGTAAGATCTATTGCTTGCTTGTTTTGCTATTTTTGTAGGTATATCTGCTCTTACGCAAGATCCATAGCTTGTGAAAGTAAGATTGATACGTTGCAAGATCTAAAGCTTGGAAAGTTGGAAAGTTATAAGCTATTGCTTCGCGATTGATTAGACTTTATTGTTTGAGATGCAATTTAGCTAAAAATTTGTAAGCAACGGACATAAAATGTATGTTGCCTCCGAAGAAACCTTTCTTTATATTCATTATGTACTGCTGCGAGAATATCGTCTTCAAAACGAGACACTAACATCACCAATGATAATTTCATAGTTCCTGTACAATCTGGATTGTTCCTATCTTCCACCTTTTGTCTAGAAATATAATTTCCTTAACTTGACCACATGCCAAGTATTGGGGACACTGCTGCCATCCGATCTTTCCAATTCATAGCAATTCAATCAGTGCGCCTTCGTTATCTTGTATGGGCCTTCCCACTTTGGACTTAACTTTCCTCTTTCTTCCGCTAAGCTTGCTACATTTTTCCTTAGCACAAAATCACCAACTCAAAATTGCATCAACTTGACCTTTTCATTGTACGCTCTAGTCATTCTCTCTTTGTACTTCGCCTCCATTATTGTTGCTTCCTGCCTTCTTTCTTCGAGTTCATCCAAATCTAGCCTCATCCTTTCATGATTGTCATCTTCCTTGCATTTCTCTATTCAAAGGCTTGAATTTCCGATCTCTATAGGGATTACTGCTTCATGGCCATAGACCAAACTATATGGTGTTTCTC
Source organism: Rubia peregrina (assembly GCA_032355705.1). NCBI lineage: Eukaryota > Viridiplantae > Streptophyta > Magnoliopsida > Gentianales > Rubiaceae > Rubia > Rubia peregrina. Next base: position 4,044 of record JAULKK010330795.1, on the reverse strand, counting down.
TAGTTGGCTGTCGAACATTTGTTCTATACAGCCATCATGTATTGGGTATCTTATCCACCCAACCTGTTTGTTTTCCCTCTAGTCTTTTCTGGATGCCCTAAACTATGGTCCTGTTGATACTTCTACCTGAATATTTGCTTGTGGGTGAGCTACTCATGTGAACTTCTATGCAATCCCAAACTTTGAACACCATTAAGTGAAGGTCTCACTTGTGAACTGTGTGTCGTTGTCTGTAATAATAGTTTGCGGTACACCGAAATGGCAAACTATGTTTTGCCACACGAACTTCTTTGTCACCTCTGATGTTACTCTTAACAGTGATTTTGCTTCGATCCAATTTTTGAAGTAATCAATTGCCACAATCGGGAATCTTGCATTGCCAGCACCCTTCAGGAAGGGTCCAACCAAGTCAATTCCACATTTGTCGAATGACCATGCTTCATATATCATAGTTAGAACAACCTACGGTTTATGCGATATTGGGGAATTAATACGGAAGCTTCTACAATTAAACATGAAATTGTGGTTGGCCAGTAGTATCCTTCTCGAATTATCTTTTTAGCAATTGTTCGAGATCCTTGATGCATTCCGCATAGTCTTTCTTATACATCTTTCAAGATTTTCCCCACTTCTAGGCGAACATGCAAACACAACTAAGAAATATGAAAACAACAAGGGATAAAAATAATTCATATGAAATAGATAAACATAAGAGAATAAGAAACAAACACCTTCGCTATCAGATTCAACATGGCATAGACCTATCGATTGTTCACCGATTTTTAAGACAGCCTCAGAATTAGCGGTAAAACAAACCCCTGGCTTGGGAAGCTTAGACTTAGGAACATTATAGTTTCAAGCTAGAAGGATCTATTCGTGCTCAGGATCCAGTTTCACATAAAATATATTTTTGTGCCACACACCGTAATTACTAGGAAATTCACTAACAAACTCAACATTGGGAATCCATCAGATTTTTTTTTTCACCTTACAAAGTTGGTACAAACTGCAAAATAAGTCAATAAAAAGGGGACATTGGCTTGGGTACACACATAGTGGAAACCCACAATGATAGCTATACCCTTAGGAAGAAACTGAGACAACGTGATTTGATAAGATAGAAGCAAATCTATGACATGCTGGGGAAAGGGAAAAACAAGACCAAATTTCAGATAATCTAAATAAAAAGATATATAACCAACAAGAGGAGTGCGAACACTATCAAAAACAAGAGGGGTTTTTTGTTCAAGTGAAGACATGGAAGGAAAATTAGTTATAAAATTTTCCAACCAATTGTCGGGAATAATGCTATTAATGGTAGAAGAACCGGTGAGATGATCGGAATTCTCCCTGGAGTTAACAACATCAACCCGGGCATCCTTTACCAGGGAATTAGTGGATTAGGGGTAGACATTCAGGCAGGAGTAAGTCCTAAAAATTTAAGATAAAACCCTATTAATTAGATCTACAAAACACAGACAGTGTATTCTGGCAAAAGTTAAAAAATAACATGGGTAATATGCCGGAGAAGACAACCGGAGAACTTCTGGCAAAACCCAAACAACATAATTGGTAGAATAGAAACACTGCACAGACTCACAATCGAGAAAAATGTTTAAAAAATAGGAGAAGAAAAAAGACAGAGAAAGTTACGAGTTGAGAGGGCGGAGATTGATGATGCACATGAATAGTAAGAAGAGATGAGGAACATGAAAGATTGAGACGTTTGAAGAGCCAATAAAATCCAATATTTAAATTAAGACACTGAAATGTTAAAATGAGGCATTGAATCAGTCAAAAACATCATGATGGAATTTTGACCCAAAAAGTAAGTTACCTTTTACGCAATACGAGAAGGCAGCGGTATATGAATAAGTGATACATTGAACAATGATGGAGTTTGGTATGTAAATTTAGAGCTTTAATAAGGAAAGCAAATATAACGGAAAGGTGAGAAAATTCAGAAAAACATATCGAATAATGAGGAGAGAATCTTGACTTAATGATACTAGATCGCCCCAACCAAGCTTATCAGAAGTCTTAAATTTGAAGTATGAATTCGAATTCAAATTCAAAAATTAGGCATTCCAACAAAATCGCAAGTGTAGTTAAGAAACACGTAACACTTCGCGAAGACAATATAAGTTACTGTGATGACGAACATGTTATTACATTTTAGGAAATAAACAGAGCAACAGTTCGGACACATTCAACAAACATAGTCATCGCTACACATTTCATTGACTTTATGGCTACGGGGCTTATGGTGTATACCTAGCCCAGAAATTGAAGTTATTGGCCTTTAAGCCCAACTCAAGACTCAACCACGAACTGGACAAAGCGGAACCATGTCCAGGAGACTCAGACATAAACTGGGAAAATCAAAATCACGTCCAAGACTCAACCACGAATCAGGATTATAGCAACCACGATACAACCCACGATCTAAAACCCTAGCAATGCAATGCCATTTTGCCCGATCGAGGATACCGTTTCATATATGAATTGTCTCTATCAATTATTTTTTCTAGCGGCCCGTAATTGGTAAAATTTGATTGACTTTAGATTTGATATCCAAGGATACAGTAAGGACAAATCCAAGTTAAAGTCGTTAAAACAACAGGATTCTGGCGATACTGTTTTTCGAGAATTTAAATTGTATTTGTAGACTTGTTTCATTAGGATATTCTGACCAATTATATTGTTAATTCGATTTAATTTATCTTTGGAGCCTTTTGGGGGTCAAATTAGAGATAATTTTACGCACTAGAAGTGATTTCAATACCCCGATGGTCGGAACTTAGATGGAGATGGTATTAACGGGTTAAATGGAGATGGTCGGAACTTTAGTTGGGGAGCTTCATTTATTTTGTTTTGATTGCCTTAAATGTTTGATCAGATGTGTGAATGAAAAATAAATTCATGTACGTTTTTTTTTATTTCACTATGTTTTATTCTGATAGTAGTATTAGATCGATACTATTGTGGCTACACTAAGGCTACACAATGACAACCATTTATCATTGGTGCGCTCATCTCATTGCCACATACTTTTGTTTAGACCATGTGCAGTGGCGAAACCGCTCTAAAATCACTTTTGTGGTTTCAATTAATTAAATATTCAATCTCTCTCTTCCACCTCAGCAACTGAATTCACAAAGAAACCACTCAATTTTTCTCTCCACTATGGTTGAAACTAATTTGAAACCACTCGATGGACCCCACTTGATTTTCTATATCATACTCATTAATTTTACATTCAATATTAATTTAAATAAATTTACATACCAAAATAAATTGAATTGTGAAATTTAATAATACAGTTGTAATTTTTTAATTGAAGTTCATTTTTTAAAATTTAAAATTTATTTCAGTTTTTAAAAATTATTTTATTAACCAGAATAAAAAAGAATCATATTTTTTAAAGTATGTAATTTCTATTTTTAAAAAGAACCAATATTTGATTTCATTTTTAAAATAAAAATCAGATTTTTAAAGATTTTCTTCCATTTTTTTGGATTTTTAAAATTACATAAATTAATTTTAATTTTTTTTAAAAAATATTTAAAAACAATAGATGGGACACGTGACACCATATAATTGAGCCACATGTCCTAATCAAAATAACAAAAAAAGGACTGGATTGTTGTTTGCCACGTGTCCAATCAAGGTGCAACACGTGGCACAATTTGATAAAGAAAATAGTTTGCGTTGATGTAGGACCCCCTACTTCACATGGGTACTGCACATGGTTTCAATTCTCTGGAAATGATGGTTTGTTGCAATTTTAATGCAACAACTTTGAAACTCTCACTGTGGGGGTTTTCTTTTTCAATACTCCCTCCGTCCAAGAGTATTTGGCCTATTTTTTTGTCAATTTTCTCAGATCATGTTTGACCATCAATAACTTTCATTATGGATATTAATTATACATTAAATTTGATATTTAGAAACTACGTAGACATATGAGTCAAACAATATCTCACATGATGATATTAGAGTCTATATACTAATTGAAATTTATGGTCAAACATGGTCTGAGAA
>JAULKK010330785.1:0-10913 GCA_032355705.1 Rubia peregrina | reverse complement strand
CTGCGTAACCAAGTCGTGTGTCTTGCGTGATTTATTTATTTTACGTACTTGGTTAGGACTACGTTGGAACACAGTAGATCTAGTAATTAAAGCTTAAAGGTAAAACCAGTTTTCAAATTGAATTGGTAGTATAAGTATAAACACTATTGTGCGATATATTGTTAGATTAATTATAACATATATTTTCAAAATTTTAATTTTTTTGTAAGTTTTAATTATCCTTAATATCAAATATTAAGGATCAAGCATTTTTCAACCCAACCGTTAAAAGTCATAAGGTACCTCTTTATGGGACAGAGGGAGTACATATGATGGCATAATAATTATTTTTAGAAAAGAAAAGAAAGGGAAATAGAGATTCTTTCTTTTTGATATGATGGCATAATTATTAGAAACGCGCAGCGAAACCAATCACAACCAATTGATTCCGATCAAACTCATCACAACCAATTTTTCTATATCATGAGGATGATTGTGGTGAAGATGTTGTAAGAGAGAAAAGGAAGAGAAGCAGGAAAAAATAGAGGAATTCATTGGTTTTGAGAGGGTCTGTTGTACTAAATAATTGCTCATTTAAAGCGGTTCAGTCATGAATAACTTTAAATTGATTTCGTACAAAGGCGGTTCAACTCTGAATCGTCTTAAAACGAGTGTCTTTTAAAAGCAACTTGTTAATGAATCTCTATAAAATGTGTACGAATTGTCTATTGATGTTCCGACTTTGAAATCCCTTCTAAGGTGAATTTTCAATTCTTGCAATAACCACCTTTTACTGGGACCATGAAAAGGGGAATCCTTCGCTGACAATATTTTTAAGTTTTGTGCAAAACAATTATTTGAAAATTACTCATTAAAACTATTATTGGATTTGGTTTTGCTTCTCCGGATCCTCAAGTCTGATCGGCTCGACTCTTTTCTTTGCTTCCTAATCTCTCACTTCGTTTCGTTCTTCTTATGTATTATTGTTTGAATGAAGACATCTAATTGGCCCAACTTTCCCAAATGCCTACCACCAGCCCTTCTCCTTTCTAGGCCTGGATTCATCGCGCTATTTCCCTCGCCATGGCAGAGAATAGAGAAATGAATGAATGTTCTTTTGAAACATGTAGAATAATGCATCCATCAAGATGAAAGCTAAAGGTAAGTCTCGTCGGATGACTTATCGAATCGAAACAAATTAGAATAAGATCTCACGTGATAGTAGCAAGAGAATGTGGGAATGAAATTTTAAGATCAAATTTTTAGTCCCTTCACTTTATTGTATTTGAAACAATTTTCTTTTTTAATTGTTCTTTTATGTCGATATATTTATTTTTTAACAAAATTCTTTTAATTTCATCTATTCATTCTATTTTATTTTCAAAAAAATAATTTATTCTTTCATTCCATTCATCATAGATTCAAGCAACGAAAATCAGATTCCATCAAAACTAGGGGCCCAATTAGTGATTCTGTCAACATGTTAAGATGTTCTAGGGACCATGTAATCTCTGCAATCTCTCCTCTCTGCAAATTTTACCAAAAAAACCCAAAAGAAAGATTGCAAGTTTCATCAACTTGGTGCTAGTTGAATTTAATCTGAAAATATGTGCTCCTTCCATCTTGGTTAAAGATAATTTTGATAATATATTTATATAGATGTATAAATATATTATAATATTATTTATGTAAAATATTTTTATATTAGTCGTACCATGTACTCCCTCTGGTCCCTTTAATATGGCTCCAACTTTTGGGCACTTATTTTCAAAAAGTAAAATGAATGGTAGAGATTGTATTGAAAGTATAAAAAGTAAATTGTGTGGATGAAAACAATTTAGGATTTACTAAAAGAGGAAATAGCCAATAAAAAATCATCCCAAAAAGGAAAGTGAGACATTATTAGAGGACCGGAGGGAGTACGTAATTTATAAAATACCATAATTTTATAAATTCTTATTATTCGTAATTACATATATTAACAATCAAACATGCTTATTATAAATCGTGAAAACTTTGTATACGTGATTGAATATGGCCCTGTCCATTTAAAATTATTATCAACTACTTTCATCTCAGTTATGCTCAGATCAACGCTTTTCAATTTCAATAATCTCAGCTCAACTCAGCTCTAATAATCTCAACTTTATTCTCCTCAGCTCTAATAATCTCATCTTAGCCCAGCTCAGGTCAGCTCCAACGGTTTAAGTTCAACTCCTTTTCATGGAGTAGCTCATTCATAAATCAGAAAATGACATATTGGTCTGTGACTGTGTAATCGTCTGTTCAGTGCGTGACTGTGCGAAAAAAGCTGGTCATCTGTTAAAACATTGTTTGGATTCTGAGGAGTAGATGCCAAATGCAATTAATGAAAAATCTTTGGGTTCTTTTGATGTAAAGATAGAATTGTTGGCTTTTCTACGAGACAAAGGTTGGTTCATTTTCAGACCTACGCATTCTTTATGTTCTCGAATGAACATCTGTTCTACTCCTCTGATTTTTTTTGTATTGACACACTTTTCTTTTTGAAATAGCTTTTTATATTGACACTTTCCTCTTTTGATAAATCCTAGATTGTTTTCATCCACACAATTTATTTTTTATTCTCCCAATTTATTCTACACCACTCATTTCACATCTTTTTATAAAAAATGTGACATTTACAAGAGGGTCAATATAAAGTGACCAGATGGAGTAGTACTATTTCCAAATTTTGCTTTTGTTTTATTACCGTTTTTGTGAAACAAAATAATTGGTACTCTTGGCATTCCATTTCAAGAGGTACATTTTACACTATTGACTCAAAGAGTTGAATTATTGATATCTTTTCATTTCACACAATTTAAATTTCTAAAAAATGTAATGTATTGAAAATACTCCCTCGATTTCTCTATACTCCGTATATAACATCAGCGAATGAAATGAGTGGATGAAACTGAATTTATAAAGTAAAAACGTAGAACGAGTAGATTAAATTGAATGAATCTTGCAATAATATAAAGTGTGTCAATATAAAAAGAAACAACTAAAAAACACATACGAAGAAACAAAAATAGTATTTTAGGAAAGATTGATTTTTTTAACTTACAAATTGTATTTTAAAACTAATACTCGTGCGAGTATTCTTTTACACGACACTTTTTTATTTTCATATTCAAAAGACAACAGATCATATACTACCTTTGTTCCACACTAAACTACAATTTTACTATTTGACAGTTAACATTGTTAAATTTTGACCACATATTTAAATAGATATATAAACATTAATATTATTATATGTGATCTTGTTGGATTCGTCGTAATATTGACTTTTTATTTAATGTTATTATCAGTAGTTAAACATATCAACAGTCAAACATGTTTATTGAAAACCGTGAAAATGCAGTTTAGTTTGAGACGGAGGGAGTATTTAAATTAAAGTGTACAATATTCAAGTTAAAATATACAATGTATAAAAGTAGTACTCCCTCCGTCCCGGGTCAAATTGCACAGAATCATTTTCACGTTCATCAAGAAACTTGTCTAACCGTTATTATTTTTAACTACGTATAATAACGGCAAACAAAAAGTTACTTTTGAGAAACTACTTGTTATGACGAATCCAACAATATCACATACGATAATATTATTGCTTATATATCTAATCAAATATGTGGTCAAAGTTTCATAGAGAATAATGTCAAATAATAAGTGTGCAGTTTGAATTGAGACAGAGGGAGTACTTATTTTTATTTAGGAAAAGTGTATTTATGCCCCCAGTTCTTGTGTTTGTGCAGATATACCCCCGAGTTATTTTAAAGTGCATTCATACCCCTGCCGTGGTCTGAAAAATTGGTCAATTTCGGTCATTCTCGGATTCAATAAAAATGATCATTTTTTCCGAATCCGGGAATGACCAAAATTAAACGGTCATTTCGACTGAATCAGAGAATGACCGAAATTGACCAATTTTTTAGACAACGACAGGGGTATGGATGCACTTTAAAAAAACTCGGGGTATATATGCACAAATACAAGAACTATGGACATAAATGCACTTTTTCCTATTATTTTTCCTTGATTAAATTGGCCTCCATGAAAAGCTATTACCGAGTTGGCTCATTACATTGTCAATTGGTTTTTCCATGAAAGAAAAAATAGTCTCGTCTTAAATTATTCATATAAGTGGGGAAACTCGCTGTCAATTTATTTCTGCACGAACAATTGTACCCCAGATAATGTTTCATCTTGTGTCATTTCATTCTTATTTGAGGAACAAGGGTTAAAAGTCCCCAGTTTATGAAACCATGAGAAAGGCGGTTCGAAGTGTATCACAGGGGATTACATCAATTCGTTGAAGAGTTGGCGAGACTTGAAGAGTTTGATGCAGTTGGGAGTTGCTCAAGGGGACAAGGGAATCGTCCAAAGACTACTATGATATCCGAAGTTGCTATGTATTTTCATTATTTTCCATTAGTTACTTTTATTTTTAATGATAAGTTTTATTTTTCTACGAATTGAATTTATGTTTTATTTATTTCATATACTTGCAATATATTATTATCTTGTTGTATTATAAAAGTAATAAAATTTATTTTATTCATTATTTAATAATTTCTAAATAAATTGACTACTATTACACTTTATAATTTACATAGTTCTTCTTAGATTTTTTATAATTTATTTTATTTTTGAATTTAAATATGGATGCAAATGTAAACTAAATCAAAAACTTTAACCAAAGTCACTATCACACAAACTTGTATTTCCAAAGACGAGTTTTCTGATAGTAGTTAAATGTTTCTTTTATATTTTACTTACTTTGTATGCTTCAAATATTATATTTTTGAAAGGTTATGAAAATAATATATTTTATTTTATTTATTATTTAATAATTTATAACCAATCTGATTATTTTACTTTATAATTCGATAGTTTCTTTTAGATTAACGAACTTTATGATAATCTATTTATCATTTTCAATGTAAATGATGCATTTATCATTTCAATTGAATCCAGGAATGACTGAAATTGACCAATTTTTCAGATCACGACAGAGGTACGCATGCACTTTAAAAAATTAAGGGGTATATCTGCACATACACAAGAACTGGGGGTCATGAATAAGTTTACCCCTAAAATAAATCATTCTCAACGATTACTTAAACATAAATATTTTACTCTCTCTATTTAATTTCATTCACACATTTTAACTTGAAAAAAATAATACTTAAATTTATGGTATCAAACCGAAAACGCATGGAGAGGGATCATATAAAGGAGGTATGGTTTGGGCCAGAGGCCCAGAGAGCAGAAAATGAAGCAACCTATTGGGACCAGAATGCTGCATAGTACTAAAGATTCACTACACCATGAACAGCATACTCAACTCATGGCAAAAAATGACAAATGGGAGAGGACCTGCTTATTACATTTTTCGCACGCCAATAATCAATGTGTGTGTGTATTAATCGTATCCTGTAATTTTTTTAATCTTTGCTTCTCTCACCCGCTTTCCTCCTGTATCATATATTTCGTCTGTAACAACTCAAACTTCACACTTACTATTTAACAGTATTCTCTATTAAACCTTGACCACATATTTGAATAAATATATAAGTAATTGTATGTAATATTGTTTGATTTGTCATAACAAGTAGTTTCTTAAAAGTAACTTTTTATTTGCTATTATTATACGCAGGTAAACATATTAGATATTAGACAAAAAAATTAGAGAGGGAAAAAATTATGCAATTTAAACTGAGACGGATAGAGTATTTCAGTTTTCTTTGCTTGTCTTCTTGTGAAGAGCAGAATCCAATCATCATTCCCCCCAGCCGAAAATCAAGGGTCAAAAACCAAAACTACACCAACACCGTTGTTGGTATTTAAATAACCACCACACTATTTCCAACGTGTTTAGTGGCTAGAAAATATGTTAGCGAATTAAATTTTGACACGTGTTACATAAATTATTCTCTTCATTCTAAAATACTCTTCACTTTATTAAATGTAGAATTTACTTAATACGTGTCAGAATCCGATTTGTCAACATCTTAACATGCAACATTTGTTAACCTATAAAGTTTTCTGATTGCTGATTGTCTTTTAAGTAAACTAATCTACTCCCTCCTTTCGCCATTATATTTCTATTTATTTTTTACTCAATATCTTATATAAGATGATGTATCAGCATCGTTAATGTAAAAAAAAGAACTTTTATAATTTTTGCACGATTGATGCCATGGATAGCGCTAGAAAGTAGTAGAGGTGAATGTGAGAGTTTAATGGAGTAAATTTAGTAGACTGAATGACTACATATGAAAATTTTATAAATAAAGAAATATTTATGAAACAGACTAAAAATAAATAAGAGTAAAATGTATTTATGCCCACGAGTTCTTTGTTTAGTGCATATATACCCTCCAGTTTTTTAAAAGTTCACATATACTCCTCTCAGTGTTTTGAAAGTGCACATATACCCCTCCCAATTTTTCAAAAGTACACATATACCTCTCCCAGTTTTTTGAAAGTGTACATAGTCCCCTATAGCTAGAGATCGACGCTTTAAAAATTGGAGGGTATATGTGCACAAACAAGGAACTGGTGGTACGTGTGCACTAAACAAGGAAGTGAGGTGTATGAATACACTTCATTCAATAAAGAAATTTTAAAAAATCTGAAACAAAGAGGGTATTTATTTTTAGTAGTATTTAACCTTTAGTTAAAATTCAAACTTATATTCCTTTTAAACTTTTTTTAATGTGGAATGATCAATGTACACATTTCTCCTAAACGTACATGAAATAGTTTATTAAATATCTAAATATATGTAATGAATAAATAAAATAGCTTATAAATTCTTGCCAAATACAGTTTTGATTTCTTAAAAAGTCACTCAATTGGGGTTAGCCAAAAAAAATGTCTTGAAAAAGCAAGAGGTTAGAATCGGATTCCCGTGACAATTCAGTAGAGTAAGTAGAGAAGCATTATACAATAACTTAGGAAATTGACAGTGGTTGGTTAGTTGGTTGCATTTGCATGTCTTTGGTACTGATAATTGTAGGCTGCTCTCTTTACTACATTATCATTTCATCAGCTACCGTTAGACAACTTTTATATAAATATGCACACATTTGATAAAAGAAGAAGTGTAGTGAAAGTCCACATCCTTTTGAACTTGCCAATTCTCATATTATATTTAAATGTACAATTTATAGTAAAAGATTGATTTTATGTGTTTTCTCACGTATTTCTAACTATTTAAATAGCATATGAATTGTCAGCCTGAAATAAACCTTAGAAAATTGCAATATACTTCCCGCCACGCGAGTATTAACATATTAACTATTTAAGAGGAAAATTCTCACTTAAAGTAATTAAAATTTTGTGAGTCCTTCTTACTTCAGACATTCCTTTTTAAGGCTTAAACCTCTGATTCAGAGGTTAGTGGGCCTTCATTACATTTTAATGAAAAATGGTAGAGGGTGAGATTAGTGGGATTTCGTTTGTTAAACTCTAATGAGCCGTTTATTTTAATTAAAAATGATTTTATTTTTATCAACATTTTAAAAAGAGTGCTAAAAAATGGTTTAAATATTGAATTCAGTTCTAAGGCTTAAACCTGGGCCTTTTTTATTCAGAGATCAGTGGCCTTCAATACATTTAGTGAAAATTGTATAGGATGAGATTAGTGGGCCTTCTCTTATAAAATGGCAGCACCTGGGCCGTTTTGATTCTGAGATTAGTGGGCCTTCATAACATTTAGCAAAAATGGTAGTGGACGAGATTAGTGGGCCTTTGTTAGTTAAGCTTTAATGGGCTGTATATATTAATTTAAAACTGGTTAATAATAAAAATGGAAGATGTTGACAGTGGGATTTGAACCCACGCCCTTTCGGACCAGAACCTTAATCTGGCGCCTTAGACCAACTCGGCCATATCAACATATGTTGATAGTTGTTACATCTGTGAATATTAGTTAAAAACTTAAAGTTTTAATAGTACTCGCTTTTTCCAAACTTCATCTAAAAGTTGTGATGCTTATCATTTGACGTTTCTATATGCTAACTACATCCCATTAAAAGTTGATTGTTTGAATTTAAGGAATTCCATGAGGTTCGTGCTTGCTTTGATGACTTGATTAATTACCCGGTCGGCGGCTGAAATTTTTTTATGATTTAATTATTATTTATTATTGTGTATGAAATTTTAGTGTGGCCAAATGATCACAATCCACTTTCATCAATATCACAAGATCAATCATATGGAATCAATTCTATAGTGTTTACAATTTCCTCAGAGTTGTGTTCGGCATGCACGAATCATATGTCACTATATGAGAAGATTGGACGGCATAATATGATAAAATTATATGCTACATCCACAATTCGACATGGATCAGAGGATAACGAAGAAAGACAAGGAATAACCATAACTTATGGGAAGAGAAGGAATAAAATAAAATAAAAATTATTTAAAAATATGCTACCCTCAATCTTACCACAATATTACGTGAGACTTCGTGTCATGCAATTCCTTTCCATTAATATAATATATGGGGGAGAAACTTTGAATCTATTCCGTGTGACTTCAATTATTACATAGTAGAAGAAGCAAGCATGCTGCACGGGGCGAAAGATGAAAAGGACGACGACGAATACTGCTAGATTTGCTATCAGTATGAGACCATAAATTAATCCTTATAAAAAGATTGATTTTGACCAAAGTTGAAACGTGTTTATTACTCAAGAAAGCTCTCAAAGTTGAAACGTGTTGTACGTGTTTATTACTCAAGAAAGCTCTCGTTGATTATATAGTACGGAGTACAAGTAGGGGTGTCAAATGGGCGGACGGGTTAAATATGGGTTGGGTAAAATGGGTAATTAAAAAATATGGGTATGACCCATTTTGACCCATTTTATGATGGGTAAAAAAATGGGTCGGGTCAAAAAAGGTCGAGTTGAAACCCGTTCAACTCGCGGGTTGAAAGTCATTCAACTCACGGGTCAAAATGGATAAACTCATATTAATTTATGTATCAACTCATATAGGTAAAACCCGCGGGTTTCAACCTATATATTGACCCATATGAGTTATTATACCAACTCATATGGGTAAACCCGCGAGTTTCAACCCATATATTGACTCATATGGGTTTATATACCAACCCATATATTGATCCATATGGGTTTATATACCAACCCATATGGGTAAACCCATGAGTTTTAACCCACATGGTTAAACCCGCAGTCAACCCACAAACTCAACTCATTCAACCCATATTTTTCAACTAGCCATTTGACTCATTACCCATTTTACCCATATACATACGAGTTTAAAATTAGATAATGCGCTTGACCCGCGGATTATGGGTCTATTTTGTCACCCCTAATTCAGATGACAAGAAACCAGATCTCATGCTCATTCATGACAATTACCTAATGTGAATCATGAAGAGTAGAATGATAGCCATGTGATTTAGTCTAAACAAACAGAACTACAAAAAAATATTTAAAAATAATCATCAGTCATCTCCTCTAACTACACAATCACTGATTTTTGTATCTAATGCATTTCTTCAAATTATTAATTCTGATCTTATACTGACTTTGACATCGGAGCAAAAATTGGACGGGCTTGTCCACTATACGATATTATGTTCAGATTAGAAAGAAATAAATGGGACTATATATAATGAGTGAGTCTCCTGATAGGCATCTTATGGACATGTCACATATTTTTTACCTTATAAATTGTATTTGTTAAATTATAAACCAATTTTAAAATTTTAAAAATAAATATTTTAAATTTTAAATTTTTATATTTTCACATTCAAATAAACATTATTACTTATTTTAGCTTTAAAAAAATATATTTAATTTTTGTATAAAAAATATTTAATGTAAAAAGTACAGTGTACTGTCAATAAATTTTTTAAAAAACGACGCATTTCCTGAGATTTTTTGTATATAATTATTCCAAGTTATATATAAGATCGAGTGCACTTATTTTGTTTAGGAAAGATGTAATACATTTTTTAGTGTCCGTGGAAGCATAGTCACGTGGAAAACCTAGTTTGTATTTTACAAATTAAAGTCCGGATTAGACTATATCTTTTATTTAAAGGAGCGATTAGTAGCTAATGCACTTGTATGGATATGACTAAAACCACATTAGCTGTCCTTTTGTAATTTCTTCCTGGTTCAATCAGTCGGTTCAACCCTTGAACTGCCACTGAGTTCTGTTAAGCGAATCGAAGTTGAACAAATAATCTATATGCAGTGGCGGAACTAGAATCATATTTGAGGGGTTGACTTATACCGATAAAAATAAAGCGTCTTCTTTCCCAAAATTTTGAGAAGATTCAGGGGCGGAATAAAAACTTTTAGATGAGCGGAACTTTCAAGGGAATCAAAAAGCCCCTTAACTGCCGGAAATGAGCAGGGAAGTCCGCACCGACTCGACCCCATCAATTCCACCGCCACTGTCTGCATGATGATTACATTTAACTATTCTTAAAATGGGCATCATGTGTTCTCAAAAAAATAAAAATAGGCATCATGTTTAAGTTGCTAATAAAAGTTGAAAGAGACACCCACAGGTGTACCCCACCGGTTGAGAGTTGGTTCATCTGCTCCAATGGTCAGTGGTTCGAAACTCGGCAGCAACAGTGGAGATTTCCTGAGTTTATCGGCACCAGACCCCCATGTGGGGGCCTATGGGCTGTGGCAAGGGTCCCTTGTACACATCGAGTATGGCCGGCCAACGATCCTGGCGTTGGGCTATCGTGAATTTACCTCCTCTACCAAGGTCTGTGGTGTCGGGCAGGTGGGGGCGCTGCGGGCGAGCATCATTGCCTTTTTGCTCCAAAAAGTATGACACTTTAAAAATGAATGTTTTTTTTGTGCTTGACACCCAATGAGCACATGCTAAAAAAGGAAAGAGAGATT